>NIVC01003488.1:0-27500 GCA_002269645.1 Macrostomum lignano
CGGGATCTGGGATCTGTATCTAGATAAATCTGGGACTATAGGGATCTGGGATCTGTACTAGATAAATCTAGGACCATCGGTCTGGGATCTGTATCTAGATAAATCTGGGCCATTGGGATCTGGGATTTAAAGGATCTAAGATCTGTATCTAGAAAAATCTGGGCCATTGGGATCTGGATCTGTATCTAGATAAATCTGGGACCACCGGGATCTGGGATTTTTATCTAGATAAATCTGGGACCATTATGATCTGGGATCTGTATCTAGATAAATCTAAAGCCATCGGGATCTGGGATTTGCATCTAGTAGATAAATCTGGGCCATTGGGATCTGGGATCTAAAGGATCTGGGATTTAAAGGATCTTGGATTTAAAGGATCTGGGATTTAAAGGATTTGGGATTTAAAGGATTTGGGATCTGTATCTAGAAAAATCTGGGGCCATTGGGATCTGGGATCTGTATCTAGATAAATCTGGGACCATCGGGATCTGGGATCTGCATCTAGATAAATCTGAGACCATCGGGATCTGGGATTTGCATCTAGATAAATATGGGACCATCGAGATCTGGGATTTGCATCTAGATAAATCTGGGCCATTGGGATCTGGGATTTAAAGGATCTGGGATTTAAAGGATATGAGATTTAAAGGATCTGGGATTTAAAGGATCTGGGATTTAAAGGATCTGGGATTTAAAGGATCTGGGATTTAAAGGATCTGGGATTTAAAGGATCTGGGATTTAAAGGATCTGGGATTTAAAGGATCTGGGATTTAAAGGATCTGGGATTTAAAGGATCTGGGATTTAAAGGATCTGGGATTTAAAGGATCTGGGATTTAAAGGATCTGGGATTTAAAGGATCTGGGATTTAAAGATCTGGGATTTAAAGGATCTGGGATTTAAAGGATCTGGGATTTAAAGGATCTGGGATTTAAAGGATCTGGGATTTAAAGGATCTGGGATTTAAAGGATCTGGGATTTAAAGGATCTGGGATTTAAAGGATCTGGATTTAAAGGATCTGGGATTTAAAGGATCTGGGATTTAAAGGATCTGGGATTTAAAGGATCTGGGATTTAAAGGATCTGGGATTTAAAGGATCTGGGATTTAAAGGATCTGGGATTTAAAGGATCTGGGATCCTGAGACTCAGAATCCTAGAATATTAACTTCTTGGAAAGTGGCCGTAGGATCTTTGGGATGTGGAATTTAGGAATCTGAGAAGTTTAGTTCTAGATTCATGAGACCTGCGATATTTTTGAGACTTTGACTATTTGGGATGTGGGATATTTCAGCTCCTGATTCTCTGGGATTAAGAAGCCAAATTAAGTTTCACTTGGCAAGAAATTCAACACAATGAATTGCTCCATAACTAGGGATTCATTTAAACGAATTCGATCTCTAAAATTTAGTTGACAGTCAAAATTTCTGAGCAGCCAGATTGAAATTCTGCCCTCGAGGCACGAGTTCGGGTGACACTGTAATTCTAATCCTCGGGTGTAGAATTAAATAAAATTTTATAAACGGATTCCCACCAAGGTGTGTTGCGAGACCAGCCGGCAAGAGGGACCCGCCCAGGTGAGCCCAGGTGTCAGAACCATAGACAGGCATTCTCCAAGGTGTCAATTAGCTAATTTGCAGATTGCTTATCACCATGGCGCCCAGCCCTATTAGTTAATGCACTGGCACATTTACAATGGGAGTGCAATTCGATTCTGCACACCACCGGTTGCGCAACTGCCCGGCGATGGCTTGGCTAATAAGTGGCCGCAGTGGGCTGCACGGGATTCCTGCAGGCGTTGGCAACCAATTATTTATTTACTGAGAGGCATCTGCTGCGTGGCTGATTGGTAGTCAAATTTGGGCGAAATCGGTGGTCCATGACTGACTGTCGGGTTGCTGGGCGAGCTGCGATCAACAGTGGAGGAGAAATTCACCATTCGCTAAAAAGGCGGAAGCTTCCGTACAGGTGCAATTTGCAGCCTGAGATAGAGCTACTTGCATCGGCGATTGCTCTATCTATCTATCTATCTATCTATCTATCTATCTATCTATCTATCTATCTATCTATCTATCTATCTATCTATCTATCTATCTATCTATCTATCTATCTATCTATCTATCTATCTATCTATCTATCTATCTATCTATCTATCTATCTATCTATCTATCTATCTATCTATCTATCTATCTATCTATCTATCTATCTATCTATCTATCTATCTATCTATCTATCTATCTATCTATCTATCTATCTATCTATCTATCTATCTATCTATCTATCTATCTATCTATCTATCTATCTATCTATCTATCTATCTATCTATCTATCTATCTATCTATCTATCTATCTATCTATCTATCTATCTATCTATCTATCTATCTATCTATCTATCTATCTATCTATCTATCTATCTATCTATCTATCTATCTATCTATCTATCTATCTATCTATCTATCTATCTATCTATCTATCTATCTATCTATCTATCTATCTATCTATCTATCTATCTATCTATCTATCTATCTATCTATCTATCTATCTATCTATCTATCTATCTATCTATCTATCTATCTATCTATCTATCTATCTATCTATCTATCTATCTATCTATCTATCTATCTATCTATCTATCTATCTATCTATCTATCTATCTATCCAGCAAAATGCAGCTCAGCACAGATCGATCCTCAGCCTCCCTCACTCAATGCCTAATCATGCACCTGCAGACTCAGGGCCTCCCCTGAGCCGCACCTATGCGCAGCGCGACCAGTCGGAGATCTCTCATCCCTGTCGCTGCCTCCCCTGCCTCATGCAGCTCCCCGCCACCCTCAGTATCGAGCGGGTGTCGGGTTTCCCCCTCAAACCTTTGTCTCTGCAGTCTCTTTTCGTCGTCAAAAGCAAAGAAGGGAGGCAGCGCGCGCCGCGGCTCAGGGAGACTGCGAGGAAGAGGATTATGAGCTCTCTTCAGCCCCATCAACTCTGCGTGCCATTGCCCGAGTGCTCCCAGTATCTGCGCTGACACAATTTTTTCTTTGTGTTGCGAGTTGCTTGTTCAACTGTCCCTGTGTTGGCATTGAAGCAACCCTGCACCCGCGGTCCCAACCCACAGGACTTCGGTGCTTTTGTAGTGCGCCAACTGCAGTATGTAACTTTCACGAGAGTCGGCTCAAGGAAGCAGAGCGAGAATCAAGAATCCGAAACTTCAGTCCATGAATCCGAAACTTCAGTCCATGAATCCCGAAACTTCAGTCCATGAATCCCGAAAGTTCAGTCCATGAATCCTGAAACTTCAGTTCATGAACCCCGAAACTTCATTTCATGAATCCCGAAACTTCAGTTCATGAACCCCGAAACTTCATTTCATGAACCCGAAACTTCAGTTCATGAACCCGAAGCTTCAGTTCAATGAACCGCCGAAGCTTCAGTTCATGAACCCGAAACTCCATTTCATGAACCCCGAAACTTCATTTCATGAACCCCGAAACTTTATTTCATGAACCCCGAAACTTCATTTCATGAACCCCGAAACTTCAGTTCATGAACCGCCCGAAACTTCAGTTCATGAACCCCGAAACTTCATTTCATGAATCCCGAAACTTCAGTTCATGAACCCCGAAACTTCATTTCATGAACCCCGAAACTTTATTTCATGAACCCCGAAGCTTCAGTTCATGAACCCCGAAACTTCAGTTCATGAACCCCGAAGCTTCACGGGCTGTTTCAAACGTTAAAAAATCCATCTTGAAAAAAGCAATCATTACAAATGTCCATTATAAACAAAATCAACCACTCAACTTCTTCAAGTTAACAAAACAATTCGATCTGATCAAATTTAAGTCAAAAAGACAAACCAATCTAACCATATTTTAAGGATTTTATCAATCACTTTAGCTCACTGAGATTGGAGCTAGTATGCGCTAGGGCTAGCCTAGCTTATGTTTGAGAGCCGTCTTCTTCTCTCTTGCGGCTCGGCAGAGTTGATTTTGAAAAGGCAGAAAAAGCAACGCGACACGCAAAAGGAATCGGGAGGGCAGGCACGCGAGAGGCAGCGGTTGGGGAAATCTGACTCCACTTTGCCAATCTGTACGGACCGCTTGTTCTTCGCTCCCCCCCATTCTCCCTGTCCACCCCCAGCTCCGCCGTGTCAACACAAAAGTTTGCCGAGCTTTGAGCAATTCAGTCAGGGATTTGTTCTCAACTGGGAAAACTGAGAGCCATGAAGACGGGTTAAATCGTTGGGGGGGGCTGTTTTTCTTTGCCTGCTCAAACAGTTGAGCACATTTGGTGCGAGAGTCTGTCTGTCTGCCTGTCCGCATGGCTCCCGTGTCGCATATGGACAGAAGTCTCTTATACTCAATCTGCTTCTGATTTTCGAATTTCAAGCTTATAAAATTCACAAAGATAGGTGAAATTGAGTTGCAATCTATTCATTCATATTTTGAGGAATTTATCAAACCATCCTGTTTTTCTCGGCTTCTCAGTTCCTCACGCGACGTGCCCGGTAGCCGGTTTCTAGGGGTGCGATTCTTCTGATAGAGAGCTGAAGAAATATTGAGAAGGAACAGCTGAGACCAGGCAAGAGTGTGGGATTGTTTGGGTGGAAATAAAAGATCTGCGGGCTTTAGTTAGCACTACGCATACAGAGGGAGAGAGAGAGAGAGAGAGAGAGAGAGAGAGAGAGAGAGAGAGAGAGAGAGAGAGAGAGAGAGAGAGAGAGAGAGAGAGAGAGAAAGAGAGAGAGAGAGAGAGAGAGAGAGAGAGAGAGAGAGAGAGAGAGAGAGAGAGAGAGAGAGAGAGAGAGAGAGAGAGAGAGAGAGAGAGAGAGAGAGAGAGAGAGAGAGAGAGAGAGAAAGAGAGAGAGAGAGAGAGAGAGAGAGAGAGAGAGAGAGAGAGAGAGAGAGAGAGAGAGAGAAGAGATGGGAGTGAGACAGGACAGATAAGAGATGGGAGAGAGACAGGACAGAAGAGATAGGAGAGAGACAGGACAGAGAAGAGATGGGAGAGAAGGACAGAGAGATGGGAGAGAGACAGGACAGAAGAGATAGGAGAGAGACAGGACAGAGAAGAGATGGGAGAGAAGGACAGAGAGATGGGAGAGAGACAGGACTGATGAGAGATGGGAGAGAAGGACAGAGAAGAGATGGGAGAGAAGGACAGAGAAGAGATGGGAGAGAGACAGAACAGATATGAGAGTCAGGACAGAGAGATGAGAGACAGAAGAGATGAGATAGGAGATAATGGGAGAGAAGAGACTAGAGAGGAGAGAGAACAGAGGAGAGGGAGACAAAGGAGAAAGAGAGAGGCAGAACGAGATGGCTGAACATGGAAGGGGCAAGCATGCGGCAGAGGGGAGAACAGTTTAGTATTATAAAACATCAGCGTGTTTTGCTGCAAGGAACCGGTCTAGTGGCAAGCAATATCGTGTTACACAGCCCAAGTAAGCGCTAATATTCATACATACAGAGAGCCGAGAGTACGAATTTCAAGCAATACTTTCACTATACAGTGGGGCGTACACAAACATCCTGGCTCACACATTCCAGTGCAGTCAGGACCGTCAGTAAATGCTTGTAACCCGAGCCTTCAAGCCAAGTTATTTTTCACCAGCTTGTTCACTCCGGCCCCTCCCCTATATTTCTCCATTATAATACTCGAAGAAGGCAAGCCGTGGAACTCAATGCACCAGATCTCCGAAAACTGGTGCAGCAGACTCTTCGAGCTTGGCGTGAACTGGCATGCATTGGATGGGGAGCGGAAATGATCAAGGAGAGCATCGGGTTTCGAAACGGGTTTTCTCTGGGTGAAGAGCGATACAGAAAGCAATTGGATTTCTTGGAAACCGGTGTTAGTACATGGCAGACACTAAGGCAGACACTAAGGCAGACACTAAGGCAGACACTAACAGACACTAACACAGACACTAACACAGACACTAACACAGACACTAACACAGACACTAACACAGACACAGACACTAAGACAGACAGGCAGACAATAAGGCAGACAAAGGCAGACACTAAGACAGACAGGCAGACAATAAGGCAGACACAAAGGCAGACACTAACAAAGACACTAATAGAGACTATGGCAGACACTAAGACAGACACAAAGGCAGGCAATGGGACAGGCCGCAAAAGGCTCGATTGTCCTGGCCACTTGTCTCTCAGGCACCATTGCGCAAGCACAATACTGGCTCCATGCTGTAAAGATATACCTCCCCCCCCTAGCGTCTCTACACAAATGGTTAAAGTGGTGCCTATATAACACAGTTGCGTGCTGTTCAAACACACTATATTTTTGCATTCAAATCGTCCATTTATTGTTAGGCAAGTGTCTCAAGTGCCCGCCTACTAAACTGGTTAATTGGTTGGAAAAATAAATAGACATTGCGTGCGAGCCAGAGCTTCATTGTTGCAGGGTTTGGGGGGTGCTGTTGCTCTGGGCGAATTTGGGGATCTTATTAACGATTGTGGAGTTTCCCTAGTTCTCTATTCTGTTCAAGTGGCTCGCTTATTCAATCAATCACTAATAAAATATCGATCCCAGTCGAGAGAGGCGAGGCTCCGGCGAGCGTTTGCATCGTCATTAGCAACTGGCTTGAAATCCTACACCCACAATTTCCCTTCCCAGTCCCTGCTGCGTTCGACTGCCTCGAGTGCCATTTTGGCCTGTATCAGTGCCTGTGTCAGTGCCTGTGTCAGTGCATGTATCAGTGCCTGTGTCAGTGCCTGTGTCAGTGCCTGTGTCAGTGCCTGTGTCAGTGCCTGTATCAGTGCCTGTGTCAGTGCCTGTGTCAGTGCCAGAGACACTGTGTCAGTGTCTCTATGCCCGTCTCAGTGTCTGCATTAGTGTCTTTATTAGTGTCTGCAGTAGTGTCTTTATTAGTGTCTTTGTTAGTGTCTGCATTAGTGTCTGCATTAGTGTCTTTGTTAGTGTCTGCATTAGTTTGCATTTAGCTACTCATTCCAATGTTTCAAATAGTTCAAGGCAAGAGACTGGTTCTCTCTCAGAAAGACTAAGACAGACACTAATTCATAGAGTGAACCTTTCTCAAGTTGTCTCTCAGAAAGCCACAAGGGTCTCATCTGCTGTTTTACTTAATCAGAACAATTTATCGCATTCGCTGATTATCGCCATTTGCATTGTCTTTGCGCGCCTGCTTGAGTTCGTGTTTCCTTTGTTGCGTCCTCCCTTCGGCACGCGACCTGCTCCACCCCCTGCTTCTCAGTCTTTCTTTTTATCGTTGCTAAAGATTTCATTGTGCTTGGGGTGGGGGAGGCGGTGGATGGAGGGATAATTTTCCCCATCCTATCACAGCGGGGGATCTTTTTCTGCGCCCAGTTCTCAAGTGTGTCGAGACCACGTGCTCAGCTTGTTGGTTGTTCGTTTAGATTGAACCAACTGACTCATGCGTTAATGAGTTGGTAATATTTTTGTATAACTTCATCTCCGTCATCATCGGTTCATTTCAGCTGGAAGAGCCGACAGACGGAGACCTGCTCAGAGAGCTTTGAGTACTGACTGGCAACAGACAGGCAGACGGACATGTTCGCCCCGGCAACCGCCAGCAGCATCTACGGATCGTTCGGTGGGCTCTACCCCACTGCTGAGAGTGAGTAGCCCCGGCTCTACCCCACTGCTGAGAGTGAGTAGCTCTGGCTCTACCCCACTGCTGAGAGTGAGTAGCTCTGGCTCTACCCCACTGCTGAGAGTGAGTAGCACTGGCTCTACCCCACTGCTGAGAGTGAGTAGCTCTGGCTCTACCCCACTGCTGAGAGTGAGTAGCTGTGGCTCTACCCCACTGCTGAGAGTGAGTAGCTCTGGCTCTACCCCACTGCTGAGAGTGAGACTGAATCCCTATTCTAAGAAATCCCAATTATAAGAAATCCCAATTATAAGAAATCCCAATTATAAGAAATCCCAATTATAAGAAATCCCAATTTCAAGCATCCCAATTTCAAGCATCCCAATTCTACAAAATCCAATTCTACCGAATCCCAATCCCAGGTGTGAGACAGTAAAAAGAGCAGCCTCTCTAAAGACAGACCATGTGAATAGTTGATCTTATCGCCAATCGAACCATAATCTCTCATTTCGTTTGAGAGAAAATCTTCCCACGACTTTGTCCCATTTCCCTAATCGCTGACTACATGGCCAGCAGATGCTTGGGGTAATTTCGCCTTTTTCAGCTTTCCACACCGCCGCCCCATCGGCATCCCCGCTCGCTCTTGCCAATTCCCAAAGAGACGATTCTGACGACCCGACGACAGCTTAGGGTTGATGGGGGGGGGGGGGCTAAACGAGGGGAAGTCAGCTTCCATCTTTCTTTAGTCGGCGCCGCCAAGGAGAAATCAAACGAAAATCTGGATTATTGAATTTTTAAATTTGTCGGAAACCTTGTTTATGACTGGAGTGGGGAGCAGATAAGAGGAAAGGAGAGGAAATAGAGCAAAGAGGAGAAAAAAGAGGAGAAAAGAGAAGAGAAGCGATAAGAGAGGAGATAAGAGAGGAAAGAAGAGGAGGTGAGAGAAGAGACGAGAGAAGACAGGAGATAAGAGATGAGAGAGAAGGTGAGAGGACAGAGGAAATGAGATACTTAGGAGAGAAGAGGTGTGAGAGAAGAGAGGAGAGGAGAGAAGAGAGCTGAGAAGAGACACAGGCCTTGACCACTGGTTGGACCAATTTGTCTAAACTTTCTAAACTTTTTCTAAACTATTTAGCATCCCAATAAAAAATTTGGAAATCCATAAACTGGTTTCGCAAACATTTTTGATAAATATTTGTGTAAATTTTCATATTTAATCGTGCCAACAAGTCCAGCAGAAACAGTGGCAGAAAAACTGAATCACTGCTGTCAGCCTCATTCTGTCAAGAGTATTATGAAGGATTAGGGGACGAGCTGTCAGTCCAGATTCCATGGACAACTGAAGTTCAGGGACGCTACACTCGATACTCATAGGCGCGGACAGGTGTTTGGCCATAGACAAAATCGTTCGATAAAATCCGATGTCTCGCGAGCATACTGAATGCAAATACCCATGCCAGATTTTCGCTCAAGGTGCACCTTGGCCCGGTCTTCAAAGCGGGAGCGGACAAAGGATCCGGTAGCCTGCGCCCCCAAGCCAGCATTTGTTTACCTTGGCTTCGAAATCCCAGAACAGTGGGAAATATCGGCTCCCGGCCCTCCTGGGGCCACCCGGCATGAAATCCCCTGATTACCGACCGACGGGACTTCAACGGACAAGGGCTGCCTCATCTCTCCAGCTGACCCCGCCCCCACCTCTGGCCGGTCGTCGAACTGCATGGGAAGAATGAAGTGGCCATTCGTCCACTCTGCACTGACAGGGGAAGCTGGCGTTTGGTGCTGGGGATAAGTGCTGAATCTCCTACCCGCCCCCTTTTATCCTCGGTGTTTGTTCAGCCGATTCTGGTCAAAGCAAATGGCATCGGAAACTGAGCCGCATGCCCAACTGTACAATCCCGAAACTGTTTGAGTCCGTTTTTGAGTTTGAGTTTGCAATCTGGCAAAATAGCGGAGAGGGGAAAGAAGAGGGTAAGAAGAGGGGAAAGAAGGGGGTAAGGAGAGGGGAAAGAAGAGGGTTAGGAGAGGGGAAAGAAGAGGATAAGCAGAGGGGAAAGAAGAGGGTTAGGAGAGGGGAAAAAGAGTAAGGAGAGGGGAAAGAAGAGGGTTAGGAGAGGGGAAAGAAGAGGGTTAGGAGAGGGGAAAGAAGAGGGTTAGGAAAGGGGAAAGAAGAGGATAAGCAGAGGGGAAAGAAGAGGGTCAGGAAAGGGGAAAAGAGGGTAAGGAGAGGGGAAAGAAAGGCAATTAGAGTGCAAGGATATGAGCACATTGTTGGGAGTTTCCAACTTTCACATCGCCTTCAATCCATCAATCACTCTTAAAAATCCCCTCCCGCAGTGAAAAATCTGAAATCCCAGCCCGGCAGTCAGCCATCGGCCTCCTACCTGCAGTCGGCCGCCGCCGCCGCCGCCTACCACCATAGCCAGCCGGCGGCCGGAGCCGCCGCAGCCGCCGCAGCAGCCGCCGCGGCCGCGGCCGCCCACGCAGGCTACCCGAGCGGCTACCAGCAGACCCACCATGCCGGCTACCCCGGTGCCCAGCAGGACCTCGCCTACTACGACCGCAACTCCATCTATGCCGCCTACTATCCGCACTACCCGTCGCTCTACCAGCAGTCCCAGCATCACCAGCAGCAGCAGCAGCAGCAGGCGCCGGCTCAACATCAGAGCCAGCATCAGCAGCAGCATCAGTCAGCGGCCGCAGTAGCCGCCGCAGCTGCTCAGACCTACCAGCTGCTGGACATGCCGCCGCCCTCGGATCAGTCAGTCGGATCTGCGGCTGTAGGCGGCACCGGGTCTCCCGCTGGCTCGGACTCGGCCAGCTGCGACCTGAACAGCGAGCAGGACGAGAAGCCGCGAATGTCTGGCGGCAAATCCTCGTCGGCGGCGGTGTCGACTGGCAAAATCGGCGGCACCGGAGCTGCTGGCGGGGTCGCGGCCAGCCGCAAGGCGAACCCGTCGCCAGGCCTGGGCTTCGAGCTAGAGCGCGTCTTCGTCTGGGACCTCGACGAAACCATCATCCTGTTCCACAGTCTGCTGGGCGGCACCTACGCCACGCGCTTCGGCAAGGTGAGTGACGGACTCTCACAGCCGCTCCCTGCATCTCCAGCCTGACTCTCACAGCCGCTCCCTGCATCTCCAGCCTGACTCTCACAGCCGCTCCCTGCATCTCCAGCCTGAATCTCACAGCCGCTCCCTGCATCTCCAGTGTGACTCTCACAGCCGCTCCCTGCATCTCCAGCCTGACTCTCACAGCTGCTTCCTGCATCTCCAGCCTGACTCTCACAGCTGCTCCCTGCATCTCCAGTGTGACTCTCACAGCCGCTCCCTGCATCTCCAGCCTGACTCTCATAGCTGCTCCCTGCATCTCCAGCCTGACTCTCACAGCTGCTTCCTGTATCTCCAGTGTGACTCTCACAGCTGCTCCCTGCATCTCCAGCCTGACTCTCACAGCCGCTCCCTGCATCTCCAGCCTGACTCTCACAGCTGCTCCCTGCATCTCCAGCCTGACTCTCACAGCTGGTTCCTGTATCTCCAGTGTGACTCTCACAGCTGCTTCCTGTATCTCATTAGAGTCTCATACATAGCGCATAGAGTGTCAGCACAAATGCTTTCAAGTGCCCAAGCTGAGCCTTTACCCAATCCAATAGGATTTAGAACTGGCCATTTCGAGGCCGAACAGATTCTGTTAGAAATTTATTCATTCGCTCTTGAATTATGCATTGAGTCGCAACTACTTGCTTCGGCTAGCGTTGAATGCACTGGGTTCTTATATGCGGCTAAGCACGTATATCTCAAATATATGCATGTAGGCTCCACCCTTTCCTCCCATTAACTTCGGTGTTCTTGCTGGTGTCCAATTACATGCAAATTAATGACGCCTTGGCTGGCTCGACACCCCCACCTCAGCACCTCTTTCTCTCTCTCTCTCTCTCTCTCTCTCTCTCTCTCTCTCTCTCTCTCTCTCTCTCTCTCTCTCTCTCTCTCTCTCTCTCTCTCTCTCTCTCTCTCTCTCAATCTCTTGTTGCATTCCTCAACTCCAGTGTAACACCAAGCCTGATGGACATGCAGTCTGAGGAAGCACCCCCCCCTCGGGGCCAGTTTACAGCCGCCTATGTTGATGCAGTTTCAAACTGGAGAGCTCAGAGGGTTAATGACAGGTGGCAGTGTCCTGTTACCGACACGGCCGACTCATCTTTTCTGCTTAGTTGAGCTCATTTTCTTAGATTAGATTGGCAACGAACTGCAGATGAGAGTTCGTTTGAAATTAGAAATTTAATTTAGCTGATTGACTTCAGCGCTTGTATCCTGGACAGGGAGAGGAAGGTCGATGACAAATTAGAGGGGAGACAGATCGAAAGGAGAGAGAGATCGGTAAGAGATAGAGAGGAGGGAGAGATTAATGAGAGATAGAGAGAAGAGAAGAGATCGGTGAGAGATAGAGAGAAAAGGGAGAGATTAATGAGAGATAGAGAGCAGAGAGAGATCGGTAGGAGACAGAGTAGAGGGAGAGAGAGATAGAGAGCAGAGAGAGATCGGTGAGAGATAGAGAGCAGAGAGAGATCGGTGAGAGATAGAGAGCAGAGAGAGAGAGATCGGTGAGAGATAGAGAGAAGAGAGAGATCGGTTAGAAAGAGAGGGGAGAGGGAGATCGGTGAGAACAAGAGATTAAGGCAATCTCAAATTTCACCCGCAGGACACACAGGCCTCATACAACTTGGCCCTGCGCCTGGAGTCGCTGATCTTCCGCCTAGCCGACGCCCACCTGTTCTTCAACGACTTGGAAGAGTGCGACCAGGTGCACATCGACGATGTCAGCTCGGACGACAACGGGCAGGACTTGGCCGGCTACGACTTTGCTAACGACGGTTTTGTCGGCGGCACGGCGAACATGCAGCCAGGGATGGCCGGGGGGATGCGCGGCGGCGTGGAGTGGATGCGGAAGCTGGCGTACCGTTACCGCCGCATCAAGGATGTGTACAACGCCTACAGGAACAATGTCGGAGGTGGGTGTCCCGCTTTCGGTTGCCAATGAAACGAAAGAAGAAGCTGAGGAGTGAAGAGTAGAGGGGAGAAAAAGGAGAGATGCGTAAAAGAGAGGTATGAGAAGGAGAGGGATGAGAAGGAGAGAGATGAGAAGGAGAGGGATGAGAAGGAGAGGGATGAGAAGGAGAGGGATGAGAAGGAGAGGGATGAGAAGGAGAGGGATGAGAAGGAGAGGGATGAGAAGGAGAGGGATGAGAAGGAGAGGGATGAGAAGGAGAGGGATGAGGAGGAGAGGGATGAGAAGGAGAGGGATGAGAAGGAGAGGGATGAGAAGGAGAGGGATGTGAAAGAGAGGGATGAGAAGGAGAGGGATGAGAAGGAGAGAGATGAGAAGGAGAGGGATGAGAAGGAGAGGGATGAGAAGGAGAGGGATGAGAAGGAGAGGGATGAGGAGAGAGATGAGAAGGAGAGGGATGAGAAGGAGAGGGATGAGGAGAGAGATGAGAAGGAGAGGGATGAGAAGGAGAGGGATGAGGAGAGAGATGAGAAGGAGAGGGATGAGAAGGAGAGGGATGAGAAGGATTGTGAGGACGAGAGAGGTGTGAAGGAGGGTGGGGAGGAAAGGTGAAAAGGAGAGAAGGAGAAGGAGGATGAGAAGGATAGGGGGAGGATGAGATAAGGGAGAACAGAAGAAGATAGGAGATGGAGATGGGAGGTCAACAAATTATTATTCCCAACACCGCCATGTCTGCCTAATTTTTGTAAGCCTGGCGCGATTTCCTCTTAGCCTTCAATAATTGAATCTCTGTTTATTTCTCCGCGTCTTTTCGGGTCCAATCATCAAGAAATCCCAAAGCTGGCGCAGATGATGACTATTCAGCGCTCACCTGTTGATTGCCAGTCAAAAAGCGCCACCTGAGACGAACCTGGAAATAATAAAAATTGCTTCCGCGTTGCATTTGCTTCTAAAAGAAGAAAAAGAAGAAGGAATTAGCGAAACGCTAGAAATCGGAACAGTCGATGCGGAACAGCCCCGCGCAATCTGCAGAATCCGATGGCAATGAAATTTTTTCATGCAGTCTCAGCATCATCATGCGAGGCTGGGCTCGGGTAGGGGCGGAGCAGCTTTGGGACCCCGGGGGGGGGGGAACTCAAGCAAAAATCCTGGCCACGCAGGTGGTCTCAGATTTCTCCGTCTATCTTTTCCCTACAAAAACCTTCACCTTTTAACCCCCGCCCCCTGTTTGCTGGCCCGCTCCCCCCCCCGCTTTGCGATCCTAACATTGAATTTGGCGGAGCGGATGAAAACGGATTTCTGCGAGCGAGGAGAGGCAGAGACGGGGGGGCGGGGTGGCGGGGCGGAAGCAAAGCTTGAAAAAACCAGACTGACAACGAAACTATTTGAGGCAAATAAAGCAAAGCAGCTAGGGACTGAGCAAAGAGGAGAAGAAAATTGATCAAAAGTTGATTGGGTTAGGAGATCGGGAAGTAGATCGGGAAGTAGATCGGGTAGTAGATCGGGAAGTAGATCGGGTAGTAGATCGGGTAGTAGATCGGGTAGTAGATCGGAAAGTAGATCGAGAAGTAGATCGGGAAGTAGATCGGGTAGCAGATCGCATAGTAGCTCGGGTAGTAGATCGGGAAGTAGATCGGGAAGTAGTTCGGGAAGTAGATCGGGAAATAGATCGGAAAGTAGATCGGGTAGTAGATTGGAAAGTAGATCGGAAAGTAGATCGGGTAGTAGATCGGGAAGTAGATCGGGAAGTAGATCGGGAAATAGATCGGGAAGTAGGTCGGGAAGTAGATCGGGAAGTAGATCGGAAAGTAGATCGGGTAGTAGATTGGAAAGTAGATCGGAAAGTAGATCGGGTAGTAGATCGGGAAGTAGATCGGGAAGTAGATCGGGAAGTAGATCAGGAAATAGATCGGGAAGTAGGTCGGGAAGTAGATCGGGAAGTAGTTCGGGTAGTAGATCGGGAAGTAGATCGAGAAGTAGATCGGGAATTAGATCGGGAAGTAGGACGTAAAGTACGAGAAGTCACTTGTAGATTGATAGCTTAAGTGAGTAGAATAAGAGGTTAGATTACAAAATAGATTCAGTTGGAGATGTTGAAATGGACTTTTGATCTATAAAAAAGACATGCTCGTATTTGGAGCGCAGGTGTGAAAGAAAAACTGCCACCTGCTGCCACCTGATAAAAATCCCTTTCTTTAAATCGTTGCTTGTTTCCCAAAAATTATTCGGAAGCCGTTCCGTGATCAGAAAACAAAAACGACAAAGGAAGCAAGTGGATTTAAATAGCTTTTAATTCCTGTTTCTCTGTGTTTGCCCAGCTTTTAGACGAAAATTATTTGATTTCTGAGCAGTATTTTTCCCGCCATATTCAGCCTGGTCAGTGCTTGCTTGAGTCGGCAGGTGAAGCGCAAATAACCGCTGTCTCCCGGTGAGAAATCATCTGGAAAAAATAAAAACACTTCGAAACTACGAGCGCACTCTTGCTATGAATTTATTGAGTGGTATAGTAGGAACTTAAATAAATTGTTAGAATGAATGCTAAAAACTTTATACCAATGAACAGCCATAGAGATCAGTTGTCCATGGTCCAAAACACACAAGCCTGTCTCAACACTTCCCCCATCTCACTGCTGTATTAATAGCCTTAAGGCACTTTATTAAGGGAGGGGGGTTGGGTGCAGATAAGAAAAGGAGGGGTGGAGTGCGCGACTGAGGAAAGAGGCGAGATTGAAGAGCCAATCAGAGGGCAGCGAGGGAGAGAGATAAGACTAACAAGACTTAACCTAGAAAGATAGGGAGAGAAAACATAGTAAACAGAACAAAAAGAAGAGGGGTGGGGTGGCTTGCGTGACTGAGGAAAGAGGCGAGATTGAAGAGCCAATCAGAGGGCAGCGAGGGAGAGAGATAAGACTAACAAGACTTAACCTAGAAAGATAGGGAGAGAAAACATAGTAAACAGAACAAAAAGAAGAGGGGTGGGGTGGCTTGCGTGACTGAGGAAAGAGGCGAGATTGAAGAGCCAATCAGAAGGCAGCGAGGGAGAGAGATAAGACTAACAAGACTTAACCTAGAAAGATAGGGAGAGAAAACATAGTAAACAGAACAAAAAGAAGAGGGGTGGGGTGGCTTGCGTGACTGAGGAAAGAGGCGAGATTGAAGAGCCAAAAGACAGCGAGGGAAAGAGATAAGAATACAAGACTGAACTGGGCAAAGAAAGAGAAGACACGCTCACACCGCCATCAATTAACACCAATTTTCATGTTGTCACACAACTCGTACATCAAATTTGATTTGTTTGTAAATTGCTCGCGTGATTTGATTTCTCTTGTGGCGGTAGCCGGTAGTGTGAATGAACCTTTATAATTATACAACTTACTTTTTCTTTTATTCCCATTATTTTATTCTAATGTGGTCTACCGAATAATTTCAATAGTTGTATTACTTTTCTCTGCACTCCCTTTAGGCCTCCTGGACCCGGTAAAGCGGGAAGAATGGCACCAGGTGCGCCAGGAGACTGAGCAGTTCACCGACAGCTGGCTGACTCTGGCGCTGAAGTCGCTCAGCATCATTGCTAACAGATCCGCCTGCGTGAACGTCCTGGTGACGAACACCCAGCTTGTGCCGGCCCTGGGCAAAATCCTCGTATTCGGCCTGGCCCCGGTCTTCAGCGTTGAAAATGTCTACTCGGCCACGAAGATCGGCAAGGAGTCCTGCTTTGAGCGCATTGCCAGTCGCTACGGCAGGAAGCCGACCTACGTTGCCATTGGAGACAGTCACGATGAAGAGGCCGCAGCCAAGTCGCTTAATTGGCCGTTCTGGCGCGTGCAGAATCACAACGATCTGGCCGCGCTGAGCTATGCCCTGGACATGGGCTACCTGTGAGCTGAGCCCGGCAGCTATTGAAGGGAAAAACTATCTTCAACTAGGGTCTAGGGTCAACTAGGGTCAAGTCTCTAGGGTCAAAGCCTCTCTAGGGTCAAGTCTCTAGGATCAAGTCCCTAGGGTCAAGTCTCTAGGGTCAAAGCCTCTCTAGGGTCAAGTCTCTAGGGTCAAAGCCTCTCTAGGGTCAAGTCTCTAGGGTCAAGTCTCTAGGGTCAAGTCTCTAGGGTCAAAGCCTCTCTAGGGTCAAGTCTCTAGGGTCGAAGCCTCTGTAGGGTTAAGTCTCTGACTCTAGGGTCAAAGTCTCTGTAGGGTCAAGTCTATCTAGATTCAAGTCTCTCTAGGGTTTAAGTCTATCTAGAGACAAGTCTCTCTAGTCTAGGGCCAAAGTCTCTCTAGTCTAGGGTCAAAGTCTCTCTAGTCTAGGGTCAAAGTCTTTCTAGTGTAGGGTCAGGTCTCTCTAGTCTAGGGTCAAAGTCTCTCTAGTCTAGGGTCAAAGTCTCTCTAGTCTAGGGTCAAAGTCTCTCTAGTCTAGGGTCAGGTCTCTCTAGGATCTCCGACAAGAAATTTCGCGTAGAAATTCTGTAAGATGCAACGCACACACCTGTCTACTGTCCAATCGCAATCAGTAGGGTCATAGGGTTAATTAAATTTTTGAATTGGTTTTAAACAGTGAAATTTAAAACAGAGAATTGCCATTCCGTGAATTGATAAATTCAAAAGTTTTTTGTTTTCTGACGAACATTTCACCCAAATGTTTTATCGCTAAATTTTCCGTTTGCTGCTTTGTGTCCCCTTATCGTTGATTATCAAACAACTTTTTTTATGTGTCTCTCGCGATGCGAGCCTGTTGCAATATGCAATGAAATATTGTTAATAAGTTTGCTATCTTCAGCAGGCTTGTTCAGCAGAGTTACAGATCAACTTATAAGATTTTTTTGTTTGTCGTTCGACTCGCGTAGTCATTGTTTGAAAAAATGACAATATCTGTTATTTTTCCTGTTACAAACGCTGCCCTGGTACGCAGTGCCTGTGCAATCAATACTGTGTTGTCTGTGTTTGCCTCAAGGTTTTCTGAAAGATCCCCTCTCCTTAGCTGCGATTGCAGACAAATTTCAACAAATTTGTTTCAAATATTATTTATATACCCACTCAGTCTCTGACCCAATTCAAACCCCTTTTCTCTTCTGCTTTTGTCTCCCTACGCTGTGTACAAATAAAATAATCAACTGCCTATTCTGTTCCCGCTTCGGCTGACGAATAAGCTATGTTTCATAATGCTAAGCTGCAAATATACACTAAACCTACAGTTATTCTGTCCTGTCCTATCAAAGCGATATCAATTATAGCATTACTGTTGGTCATTGCTGATGCTCTTCTTACGGTTAAGTCTGAGAAAAAATTCAATCAGAATCTCTTCTATTGTCCCGCATTCCATCTGAACATATAAATTGGACTGAACTCTTACTCTCCTCTCTCCTCTCTCGCTCTCCTCTCTCCTCTCTCACTCTCCTCTCTCCTATCTCGCTCTCCTCTCTCCTCTCTCACTCTCCTCTCTCCTCTCTCGCTCTCCTCTCTCGCTCTCCTCTCTCGCTCTCCTCTCTCGCTCTCCTCTCTCCTCTCTCGCTCTCCTCTCTCCTCTCTTGCTCTCCTCTCTCCTCTCTCACTCTCCTCTCTCGCTCTCCTCTCTCGCTCTCCTCTCTCCTCTCTCGCTCTCCTCTCTCCTCTCTCGCTCTCCTCTCTCCTCTCTCGCTCTCCTCTCTCGCTCTCCTCTCTCCTCTCTCGCTCTCCTCTCTCCTCTCTCGCTCTCCTCTTTCCTCTTTCGCTTCCCTCTCTCCTCTCTCGCTCTCCTCTCTCCTCTCTCGCTCTCCTCTCTCCTCTCTCGCTCTCCTCTCTCCTCTCTCGCTCTCTCGCTCTCCTCTCTCGCTCTCCTCTCTCGCTCTCCTCTCTCGCACTCTTCTCTCGCACTCTTCTGTCGCTCTCCTCTCTCGCTCTCCTCTTTTCATTTCATTTGCATCCTTTTTCATCGCTGTTTCAGCGCTGGGATATCTGGCCTACTATCTTATTACTTTTTTATTAGCTCAAATGCTCAACTATTTGCTCTAGTAGGCTGCAACAACAGGCCACCGACAGAGATTCAATTAACTGCTCACTCGTCCTGTGGCACTGTGGGGGTGGTTTTTTGTCACATTCAGCCACATTTCATTTTACTTCTGTTCTATCTAGCTTACTGCAAACATTGCATAGTGGCCGAAACAGCCACCTCTGCCCCACTGGGATGGAGCAGTGGGTGGAGCCAATCTCCAATTGTCTTCAACTGTGGGCACTGACGCTAGCCCCATCTTTGATACACCGTGTGCCCTTCGTTTCTCATACACTTCCAGCAGCACTGTAGAATATAGATGAGGCCGCACAGACACCTGAGAGCAGCAGCACCCCTACGCCCCCAGGAAAAGATGCCGAATGTGGGTAGAGAGATGAGCTACCAGACTCAAAATGAGACTAAGAAATAAAAGGTGTCCCTATGTCCCCCGTAGAGAGCTACTTTTGGTAATTTTGCAGCTTAAATAGACTCGAGACAGGTATAGACAACTCCGGCAGAGCTGCTGGTGCTAATCCAAGTTATAACGTCATGTCCCGGCCACCGCGACCGCCAGAACCCATTGTCGACAATAAGACTCATCACTCCATTGAGGTGAGCTGGGAGCCTTACTTTGCTAAGCTGCAGGCTCGCATGACCGATGCTGACGGCCGTCTGCGGGTAGAGCTGCACTCTTCCAGGTGAGTGGGATAGATGCGAATATAGATAGATAGATACATAGATAGATAGATAGATAGATAAATAGATAGATAGATAGATAGATAGATAGATAGATAGATAGATAGATAAATAGATAGATAGATAGATAGATAGATAGATAGATAGATAGATAGATAGATAGATAGATAGATAGATAGATAGATAGATAGATAGATAGATAGATAGATAGATAGATAGATAGATAGATAGATAGATAGATAGATAGATAGATAGATAGATAGATAGATAGATAGATAGATAGATAGATAGATAGATAGATAGATAGATAGATAGATAGATAGATAGATAGATAGATAGATAGATAGATAGATAGATAGATAGATAGATAGATAGATAGATAGATAGATAGATAGATAGATAGATAGATAGATAGATAGATAGATAGATAGATAGATAGATAGATAGATAGATAGATAGATAGATAGATAGATAGATAGATAGATAGATAGATAGATAGATAGATAGATAGATAGATAGATAGATAGATAGATAGATAGATAGATAGATAGATAGATAGATAGATAGATAGATAGATAGATAGATAGATAGATAGATAGATAGATAGATAGATAGATAGATAGATAGATAGATAGATAGATAGATAGATAGATAGATAGATAGATAGATAGATAGATAGATAGATAGATAGATAGATAGATAGATAGATAGATAGATAGATAGATAGATAGATAGATAGATAGATAGATAGATAGATAGATAGATAGATAGATAGATAGATAGATAGATAAGTAGATAGATAGATAGATAGATAGATAGATGCATGCTCCATCCCCAGATTCGAGGACAGCTGGGAGCTGGCTTACAAAGGCTATGATGTCCGATGCGTGCTGTCCAGCCTGGAGGACAACGTGGAGTACTCCATCCGTTACCGGTTCGGCAACGATCACGGCTGGGGCGAGTTCTCCAACCCGCTGCCGGTGCGCACCCTGAAGAAGCCGCTCAGCGGCGAAGACATCCATCGGGCTCTGCGCCGGAAAAACGCCGACGATTTGCTCCGCGTGCTGGAGAGCCGCGAGGCCAGCGTCGACGCGCCGGACGATCGCGGCTTCTCGCCGCTGTCAGTGGCCGCCATGGACGCCGAGCTGGAGCTCTGCAACCTCCTGCTGGAGCATCGGGCGGACGTCAACTGGACCGGAGAGAACGGTTTGTCCAGTGGCTCACTTTTGGTTTTCATGTGGCTTTATACTCGAACCAAAGTCTAAGTCTTGCCAGTGTGCGCTTCTATCAGTGCGTGCTTGTGCTGGTTCGCGCTCATGACAGAATCAGTTTTTTGGGTTGGCTGTCTCTGCTTTTGCTAGCTTGTTAGAGTTGGTCGCAATTACAGCCACTCATCTACTCAGAGACGACCTAAAAGCCTTCCTGTGAACGCACGAGCGTATTTTGTGAATGTTTGCTAATAGAACCGTTGGATCTTAATGGATTACTGGTTTGATTTTTGTAGTTCGCTGTCACCAGCTGTCCAGCTTTCACTAGCTTTTCAGTCTCTTAAGGCGTCGGAGTGATGACGGAATGCTTGAGAGACTAGCTGAGGATGTCCAGCACTCGAGGCTTGCCCACTGTCGAGGTTTGATCAGTGAAACTAGAGAAATTCGCATCCGGGTGTTCATAGTCTCCTGGTGCCACCTGTTGAAGGTCCAGAAGCTCCACCTGGGTGAAGGCCAGTGACCAACGAAGTCAGAGCTGATGCAGACATATTTGTTCAAATTGCTGATGAAATTTGGAGGCTTGGCAAGGCTGCACTGAGGCGCGATGCTAATTGTCGCACGGGCGTTGTACTGAATACACTAGCGCTTATGGAAAAAATCCGACATTCTGGCAGAATCGTCGAATATCTCGACGGTCCTTAGGGCTGGCGACTTGATTCTTTTCTAAGAAGGTGCGCAACAAAAAGTCAGCCCGTGTTCTTGAATTTCGTGTGCCTGCGTTGCTCCGTTCCGGCGTAGCAAAAAACTCACAAACTCCGTCTATCCCAGCCACTGACATTTCTCAAGCTTGAATTGAACTACTACTAGTAGGGTCAAAGCATGTCTACCCTATTACACAAATTCAGCTTTATATTAAAACCCGCCAACAACCAGGCAAGACCTGCCTGATGCAAGTGTCCTACAAAGGCAAGCCGGAGGTGGTTCAATGGCTACTCGACAACGGGGCCAGCGTGTCAATGCGCGATCGGAAAGGCATGTCGGCTCTGCACTACGCGGCCGATGGGGAGCAGCTGGACACCCTGCGCCTCCTGCTGACGGCCAAGGCGGATCCGCACGCCAGGGACAACCTCGGCTGCACCGCGTTGATCCGCTGCGCAATGCTGAAGAACAACGGCAACTCAGCTGTCGCAGTTATCCTCCTAGGCGCTGGAGCGAGAGTCTACGACACAGACTCGAGTGGCCAGACTGCTCTGTTCCACTGCGCAATCAATCGGCACGAGAAGATGGCCTCCGTGCTACTTGACAACGGCGCGGATCCCCTAGCAACCAACAGTCAGGGCGTGTCGCCTTTGAAAGTGGCGGAAGCTCAGGATCGCAAGAACATGCGCAACCTGTTTCAGGACTGTTTGGCGAAGCGCAAGGCTGAAGCTGCTGCTGTAGGTGGTGACAGCGGCGGCGGCGGAAAAGTTGACGCCGGCAAAAGCGGCGGCGGCAGGTCCGGTGCCGCTGCTCGTCCAATTGGCAAAAAATGATTTATTATATCAGTCTGTGCTGATAAAATTATTTATAATTGTGAATTGCAAAACTAATTAATTACGTACAAGTATTCATTAAATGAATTTAATCTTTATGCTCTTTATTTCGTCATGTATTCAACAAATTTTCTGCTGTTGTGCAAATCTTTAGGCTTGGGAAAAGTATAACAAGCCACGAGCCACCTGACAAGTCCAGCGTTTCCATTTGACTTTAAAGAGCGAATCCACACGAGGCTTGTCGATTAGGAACATAATTGTGCCAAGCCTAAAAAAGTTTCTAATTCGTGCATATTTAATGTCTTCTCCATCATTTCGGCGAATACGCGGTGTTGGCGAAAGTTATTGAATATAAATTCAGTCGGTGAAATTTTCTGGAAGGACAGGATCATAATCATAATCGATCCAAATACTCGAATTTTACACACACACGAATTGTACACATACGTACATCTACATGCATGGACTATTGCAAGTGGGAATAACATATAAAACATCGATAGCTTTATACGCGGTTTTTTAATTGGAAAATCCGGCTGGAAGTTTTATATTTTGCATTCTATCGCTAGCAAGTCCAGTCGTATTGATTGTGCACGCATTTTCTATGTTCCCACCTGCACCCCTTAATTGTCTGTCTCTATAGTTTCCTTCGCACCTCCAAGGCCATGCATCTTTAGATTCGTTAGGCTCGCTTCTCTTTCTTGCTGGAGTGTTGCTCGGTCCGTCGATCTAACTTCTCATCATAAATGTTATTTGATGTCGTGGATGGAACTGTACTTGAACCATTCAGTTGTTATGGTGATTTTAGCTAGATAGACGACGTGACGTTGAATCAATTGCCACATTCTCTTTTCTGTACATGTATTATACATTCATTTTGAAGTCGGCCGTATTTAATTTGCTTACAACTTGTGAAAAAAAACAAAGTTACCTATGTCTTACTACACATACGCGTATTATTGCAATATGATGTTCTAGCATCGCGTACAGTACATTTCGCCTGACTTTGCATGATTCGCCTAGTCCACAGACCCATTTTCTACTGCTAAACTATAAGTTTTGTTTTTCAAACGAAAGAAAATTTCGTCGTAATGATTCAGATTTTCGCCGAAAGTTGTCAACATGCTTTGGCCGAAATAGATAAACAGGCATTTATAGTTGGTCGGTTCATGAGGTGCCAAAAAATATTTGAATCCGAGTTGTTACTGATCTGGGTTAATCGTCTTGCGTGAAGCCGGGTGCAATACTTTTTAAATACCAAATATACTCTAATTGGTTTGTTCAATGTTACGAATTCTTTAGGTAACCGTTCAAACCGGCATCAAGACGATCTGGCGACAGACGATCCGGCGACAAGGTGTACATTACGAGCGTAGCTCGTTTATGCACCACATCAACCCGTGTCGCTCCAGTTATCATTCTGAGTATAGAAGTATATGAAAGGAATGAAATATTACGTACATGATATATTATTATATTATAAAAATATTATATGAAACTGCGCGCTGCACTTTTACTGTGCTTTTTTTCTACGGCGCTACTTATTAAAACTGTGCGTGTTCTAAACAGTGCATTTTTAATTCGATATATTGTGACGTTGTCAGTTTAAGTAGCCCCGCCATACGGGGCTACTTTTGACATACGGTACCAATCTATAATATTGTTGGCTTCGTACTCTCACGTCTGCTTAAAGTAGTGCCCAAAGAATTTTAATCAGCTTGCGTACTTTTGTAAAGCCTGCGTACAGTGCACGATCGATAATTCCTGTTTTTCTGTTTTTTTCCAGCCGGCCAATAGAAAAGCCGCACATTAATTATGTTAAGTTCTCCTCGCGCGCCCACCCCCAGGCCCAGCCCGCTCCTTGTCAGTTCTGTCCGGCTGGGCGCTCAGGGTTAGACGCCTTTCCAGTTTCCACGCCTTTCCCTTCCTTGTTTACTTGCCTTCTCTCTCCGCCTCACGCTACGCCTTCGCCAGCCTCAGCCACGCCACTTTCACTGGCTGTTCGAGCTCTCTCTCTTTCTACGAGCACCTCAACCGTACATTCACCGCCATCACTTTGTCACCGTTGCCTCAACTCATCGACCCACTTTGCCTTCTACCATCTAACTCATTGTTGCGTAGCCGCCAGCGCATCGTTTGTGAATTCAACAAGAACTTTGACCTATTTCTGTTAATCGCCCAAGCGGAATCAATAATAGCAAGCATAACCACTGTCCTCTCATACGTTGCAATAAAAAAAGTCTACGGCCATTGCCCGCATCAGTCGCCATTTTTGCCAAGTGCTACCGCTACAAAATTGCCTCGGCCGTATTAGTCTTTGTTGATTATTTTCGAGGCCGCCTCTTTATACGTATATTGGGCTTTGTGATAAAAAACTTTGTGATAAAATGACACAGCCTTGTAATAAAATGACACAGCTTTGTGATAAGAAGACACATTTCCTATTTTTTTCGATCATTGAGTTTTGCCCCCCCCCCCCTAATGCACATGTACACGCAGCTGCTAAACTAAATGTACTTGACGGTTTCCATTTGTACACTGTACGCTAGCTGAGAGAACCACGCACATGGAAAAAAAATTGGGTATTCAATATTTTTATCGGCGTTTTTCAACACGCAGCTCTGTGCAGGAGCTCTAACCCTAAACCCTAATCTAACCCTAACCCAAACCAATGAATCCTGAGAGTTGAGTTCTTTTTGATGGAGAAAATTTCGACTGAGTCCTGTTTCCCGGAGAGCATTTCGATGGTGTTCAATTTCATGGAGAGGATTTTTTGTCTTCGGAGTTGGATGATGGGACTCGGGTCATGAAATTCAGCTGATAGATTTCAGGGAATAGAATTCCGGTGATGGGAGTTCTTCCCCTTTCTCCTCCAGTGGAGGAGTTGGCTTCGTATTCTATATTTTTCAAGTTGATAATACGGTTTACTAAAGTATCTTTGTTTTACTCTACCTGTTTCTAATACTTTTTCAATATTTAAAAAATTAATAACTGCGGCTAAGGGAATCTACGGAATGTGACAGCAACTACCATATTTCCGTAGTCATAGCCATAAGAGCAGCTAGCTACCATAGGCATATCTGTAGCTGCCGTAAGCACCTATTTTATCATATTTGCCGTAGGATCCCGGTGGAACACTATACTTTTTCTCACTACCAAGCACTCTGTCAGCTTGATTTGTCAACAACATTGAGGTATGTGTTTGTTTAATTATTAGAGATACAACATAAACATTTTTCTTTTCTTCTAGGGCCTAATGTTTTATATATTTAGACTTTAGCCTATTATAACAAAGGCTAGACTAGAGTTTGGGCATTAGAATTCTATAATAGCTATAGATATATGCCTATTATTTAATGGATTACGTGGCATTTTAGCATTTGGCAAATAATGTTTTAGTAAAGTATTGTAATATTTTAGCAAACTCAATTTTGAGAACTTTTTCATTTTGAAGACACAATGCTATATCATATGGTATATATTTTATTAATTCCTAAACTAGCAATTTGAATTTTTTTTTATTTCTTACAAAATAGATGACACCAAAAATCAAAATGACTATCACCAAAGTAACCAGTTCCCTTTTAAAATGCAATATCTATTTAAGGTAAAGGCTTGTTTCCAATTTATTATTTTTAAATCAGTTTTTTATATTTTTTACTTTTTTTGGTCAAGGCTTGCTCTCTATGTGTTAATTTTACCTCTTTTTTACTTTTAATATTTCTTATTAAAAAATATTAATAAGGGTAAAGCTTTTTATTATTTAATTGTTTTTATTTTTTTTTTGTTATTCATTTATTCTTGGGGTAGGGTAGTTTTCAAATTAAAACTAGGACAATTTTCAAAATAGATCTCATGCAATGTTGGCAATTTATCTTCATTCAAATTTGTGCACTTCAAGCTAGGCAATTTAGTGCAATGTATTCATTGGAATCTGCCTTGTTTATTCTATCTGCTAGGTCCTCAGTTCTAAAGGAGGGTAGGAAATATCATAGTTGAGTAGTCATTCTTCTAAGTTCTATATCATATATGCACAACAGTTGGCCGAGTCAGCCAATCTGGCCAACTGATTTGGCAGCCAACCAAGGAAGTTGCAAAAATGCCCACCCAAAAAAATAACATAGTAGTAGTACTAAGTAGCTGACGAGGCATTTTGGCTTAATAAGACAGTCATAGTTACTTCTGCCGTTTACCCAAAGTTGCGTTAAATTTGCTTTAGGGTTCTTTTGTAAGTCGCATTTTTGGCCAAAAACTATGTCACATCTTTGTTAAAACTAAGTCACATGGTCAACTCAATTTTGGAGGTTGCACATGTATGTTCTATATAGTAAACCTTTTTTGAACTTGCCAAAACAATCATTACTTTTGTAATGTGCCAAAGCAATATTTTACCAAAATATCAAATTTATGACCATATTGACCATAGACAAAAGCTCATTTACATTGGCAAACATATCTTGGATTAACTTAATTGCGCATACTAATAAGGGAAAGGTGAAAATAATTCTTATTTGCTGTCGGTTGATATTCATTATTGTCATTTATGGTTATTCCTAGCAGTGGCATAAGAAATAGAAGATAAAATTAGGATGGTGTAGTTTTTTAAATATCAATGAAGTATATTATAAAAGATCAGGTTAATCGGTTTCTAGTGCAGAATTAACAACCAAAGCCATCAGTCATGCCACTGCCACCAAATGTACAACTGGGCGATGATGGCAAGCCTAAACGCCGCCGGGTCACAGCGATCACCATGTTCACCCGAGATCTGCGCGGGAGACGGGCAGACTTGCGCAATCTGCCCATGTCCAACATGCAGCTGATCAATGCGGCTACAGAAGCCTTCGATCGTCTGTCCTTGGAGGAACAGCGGCGATATGAAAAACTCGCTAAGGCTGAAAATCGCCGTTATGATGACATGTATGGCGACCAGTTCCGGCGGGACAGTGAGGTAATTGGGCTTCATTGTAGTCACCTGACTACCGCTGTGATTGCTAATAATTTGTTTGATCTGTGCCGCCCTGATTGTTAATAATTTGTTTGATCTGTGCCGCTGTGATTGTTAATAATTTGTTTGATCTGTGCCGCTGTGATTGTTAATAATTTGTTTGATCTGTGCCGCCCTGATTGTTAATAATTTGTTTGATCTGTGCCGCTGTGATTGTTAATAATTTGTTTGATCTGTGCCGCTGTGATTGTTAATAATTTGTTTGATCTGTGCCGCTGTGATTGTTAATAATTTGTTTGATATGTGCCGCTCTGATTGTTAATAATTTGTTTGATCTGTGCCGCTGTGATTGTTAATAATTTGTTTGATATGTGCCGCTCTGATTGTTAATAATTTGTTTGATATGTGCCGCTCTGATTGTTAATAATTTGTTTGATCTGTGCCGCTGTGATTGTTAATAATTTGTTTGATATGTGCCGCTCTGATTGTTAATAATTTGTTTGATCTGTGCCTCTGTTAATAATTTGTTTGATATGTGCCGCCTTTATTGTTAATAATTTGTTTGATCTGT
>NIVC01003488.1:32500-70605 GCA_002269645.1 Macrostomum lignano
AGGAAGGAGAGAGACGGAGTTTGGGGTGGCTGTCTCGCTGACGAAAAGCAGACTAACTTTAAAAGTACACAGTGCCGTTCAGAATTAACTTCGAGACTCGAAACTTTATACGATTGTGTCAAAATAGTTGAAAATTGGATTGTGTCCAATTTGAAGAGGATTGGTAAAAGTGGAGCGACGCTATAGAGGATTTAGTGAAATTCTTGCGAAACTGGACAAGCAAATTGTCTCTAGCTAATTACAACTTCCTGAGTTCGGCTAGCCAAATTGCTGCTTGCCGGTTTTGGTTGGATTCTTGCTAGCAGATTTCGGCTAGCTAAATTCTCGCTAGCAATATTCCTGCTAGCAACTTTCGGCCAGCAAAATTCCAGCTAGCAAATCTCGGCTAGCAAAATCCTCGTTAGCAAAATTCCTGCTAGCAAGCTTCGGCTGGCAAACTTCGGCCAGCAGATTTCGGCTAGCAAACTTCGGCTAGCAAACCTCGGCTAGCAGGTTTCGGCTAGCAGATTTCGGCTAGCAAACTTCGGCCAGCAGATTTCGGCTAGCAAACTTCGGCCAGCAGATTTCGGCTAGCAAACTTCGGCTAGCAAACTTCGGCTAGCAGATTTCGGCAAGCAAATTTCTCGCTAGCAAACTTCGGCTAGCAGATTTCCTGGTAGCAAATTTCATAGACCCTATCAATTTGCCTCCCCCGGTCGCACATGCAGAATCGGGTGCTGGACCAGCAGATCACGCAGCTGCTAGACAGGCACCGGTACACCGGAGAAGAGCACGCCTGCAAGCGGCATCGGCAGGAGGACAACATGACCCACTGTGCCCTGATGCGCGCTCACTGTCACGCTTGGACACTGCTCGAACGGGCCATTGAGCCATTCGAACTCACCTGTACGCCGAATCACGGGCCGAAGGAGTTGGACACTCCGGTTGCGCGGCCTGTCAAAGCCGGCTGGCTGTCTAAGGCCAACAATCGCCGGTTGGCTTCCAGCAGCTGCCCAGCTAATATGGCGGCTTCATCTGGCGGCGCTGGCAGCGGCGGCGGCTTTCGCGGCCAGCGCTGCTGGCAGCCACCGGCCCAGCCACCAGCTGCTCGACGATTGCCGGCGGCGGCGGCGGCGGCGGCTCCCACGCCTCCGGCTGTGAACTTTTTCGAGCCTGGTTGTCAAGACGACCGCTACGCCGACGAAGTCGACGAGGATTGCGTGTCGCAGGCGCCCAGCGACTATTGTCCGGCTGCTCTGGAGCACGAGTTCACCCGGGCCGTGTCTATGGAATCGAGGCTGCCGGTCGCTGCTCGCCAGGATAGCGGCTTTGTCGACACTGTTACCGTCGGCGGCGTCGGAGGTGCCGGAGGTCGCGGTCGAGGCCGCGGTCGACCGAAGGCTAGCGGACCTCGCGCACCTATCATTATCGACTGACAGAAATTTATTGACGCTGCCTGTTTTTTGCTCAAGTCGGACAGTTCTTTTTAAGTCCGGTAAAAATCCCAATTTAAGTTGTTTTCAAAGCGCACGCTGTTGACTCACTGCAGTTTCTGTTAGGCGTTATGAGTAAAGGTATTTTAATTTTTTTCTGTCTTAAGCCAGTCCTGATTAGTCTTTTGTGGCATCCTCCGTTTAGCATTTAAGTTTTTTATGAATTTGTACTTCAAAACTAACGCTTGTTACGATCTTATGTAACTCGCTTTAGCATTGTTTTAATAGAAATTCACTAGCGTCTCTCAAATGCTTTTATACAATAATTACAACAGTCGTGCTGCTGTTTAATAAAACGATCGGTGATGGTAATTTTCTGGTTTATAATAAATATAAATGCTTACAGGTGGTTCATTTGCTTTTCGATTTTTTCTGGAAAAGTTCCTTTAAAGTTCGAACTTTTTTGTAAAAATACGCTGCGCCTCATCAGGCGCCAGGTGGAATGTACAGCTGGTACAGTGCTAACAGTCCCTCCTAGCTCAGGGCTGCCAACCAATCACAGCAGGGTGAGCTGGAGCTCAGAGCTGCTAGCCAATCACAGCAGGGAGAGTTGGAGCTCAGAGCTGCCAGCCAATCACAGCAGGGTGAGCTGGAGCTCAGAGCTGCTAGCCAATCACAGCAGGGAGAGTTGGAGCTCAGAGCTGCTAGCCAATCACAGCAGAGAGAGTTGGAGCTCAGAGCTGCCAGCCAATCACAGCAGGGAGAGTTAGAGCTCAGAGCTGCCAGCCAATCACAGCAGGGTGAGTTGGAGCTCAGCTAAATTTCCCCTCTGTTGCAATGGCTGCTTTAAAGAAATGCAGTAGGGAATGATTTAACGGCGGTCATCTTAAGGACTTGAGTAGAGGAAGGATCTCGTTTCTTATCTAAGGCATTTTAATTCACTCTATAGGTTGGTTTAGTCTGGGTCTGCATATTTCTTCGTAGCTATTGTAGAATTGCTTGCAAAAGTTTTAAGTTGTCATTTCTTATAAATCAATAAAATTGCACGCCCAATAGATAAAGATTGTTATAATAAACTTTCCTGTCCTACTTGTTGTTATTGAGCAAACTCTACGCTTAACTTGCGATTGATTTCTGATTCTTGATAGACTGTAGAGGGGAGGGGGGCAGGCGAGGTGGGGGCGGATTCGAATTCGCCAAAACTGGGAATAAGAAATCCTTTAGGCACTGCCGGAAAGCAGACGAATGGAGGATCGAGTTGGGGCAGCGAGTGCAGCTCGAGGCTGGCAGTCCCGCGGCCCTCAATTCTTAGCCGGTCCCTCCACCTCTTCTTAGTTCCGAGACATGGATTTCTAGACCAGAACGAATAATGTTGCTTGGAACATTGCTTGCTTACCGGTCTTCAGTGGTCGCTTTTCTAAGAAACGTTAGCTTGATAAGCTTAATACCATTGACCCTGAAGTAGAAGTCGTATTGCTAGTGCATTTAGTATGCTCATAGACCGAGTTTGTCTATGGCTAAACCCCATTCAGCGCTATGCGTTCTCTAGAGCTCACTTCATGTCCGTAGGCCTAAAACCAGCTTCTAGCTACGGAACTCCACGACTCCCCAGCCGTTTGAGATGAGGCATGGGCAAGAGGGCAGCGGTCTGCTTGAGTTCAACTCCTCGCCCCAGCTGCAGTCGGGCAAGTAGGCATTTTACATTCCTTCCTCGCGATTGCCGTGCAGTGCGCGGCCGTGCTAAAGGCGAGAGGGGGTTGGTGAAGTTCCAGAGGGCACGGGAAGGGGGAGATTGGGGAGCACCGCGGGCAGAGCTAGTAATGCCGTCGCTGCGGCTTCTGGGATTGGGGGAGGACAGACAGACAGAGGAGGAGGAGACTAGGAGGTCGATTGTGGAGCTTGGGAAGGAGCTGCTCACGCACTGAGGAGGCCTAGGGATAGAGGGAAGGAGCAGCAAGGAGGGGGGTTGGAAGATTTATTTATCCCTCCCTGCTGCCCGGTCCGCTGCGGCTATTTCTCCCTATATTGGCTTCCCCTTCTCCCACTGCATTTCCCCTTTTTTATCCCATTCCAAAAGCAACTGAGCCGCTGCCAGCTCCTGAAAGCATATTTTTCAGCAGTGAGAACTGAGAATGCAATCGATTAAGTGCGTGGTGGTTGGCGACGGTGCTGTGGGCAAGACCTGCCTGCTGATCTCTTACGCAACCAACCAGTTCCCTGAAGAGTACATACCCACAGTGTTCGACACCTACAGTGCCAACGTGATGGTGCAGCAGAAGTCCATCAATTTGTGCCTGTGGGACACCGCCGGTGGGTCGCTTATTCAGTCTGTGTTAGCCCCGCTCTTCAATCCGCTCCCTCTTCAATCTGCTCCCTGCCTCCCTCTTCAATCCGCTCCCTTCCTCTTCAATCCACTCCCTTCTTCTTTTTAATCCGCTCCCTCCCTCCCTCTTCAATCCGCTCCTTTCCTCTTCAATCCGCTCCTTTCCTCTTCAATCCGCTCCCTCCCTCCCTCTTCAATCCGCTCCCTCCCTCCCTCTTCAATCCGCTCACTCCCTCCCTCTTCAATCCGCTCCCTCCCTCCCTCTTCAATCTGCTCCCTCCCTCCCTCTTCAATCCGCTCCTTTCCTCTTTAATCCGCTCCCTCCCTCCTCTTCAATCCGCCCTCTCGCTCCTCTTCAATCCGCCCTCTCCCTCCTCCATCCGCCCCCCCAGGCCAGGAGGAATACGACCAGCTGCGCATTCTGAGCTATCCTCAGACTGACGTCATGATCGTCTGCTTCTCGCTCGAAAACCCGGTCAGTTGCGACAATGTCCGCTCAAAATGGGTACCGGAAGTGCGGCACTACGCACCGGAAGCGCCAATCCTGCTAGTTGGCACCAAGCGAGATTTGCGCGAAGACCCCGACACAATTGAGAGACTGAGGGCCAAGGGCAAGGCGCCAGTCTCTACTGAGAAGGTGAGCTCTGGAGCCGGGTGAGGCTGACCGCGGCTCAACTCCATTTGCATTTTGATAATTGTCATTAGCGCAGCTACTGCGCCCCATCGCCCCGCTACCCAGCTCCATTTTGTCCGCCTTCTTTGCTCACTAACCAATCATCTTTTCCCTCTCTATTCTCCCATCCTTCCTCTCAGTCTTCTCTCATACTCTACTCTCTCATCATCCCATCCAATCTCATCATCCCATCTACTCTCATATTCTACCCTCTCATCCTCCCATCGACTCTCTTATCCTACCACCCGCACCTAGTCTCTCATACTCTCCTCTACTCTCTCATTTTCTAATCTCCCATTTTTCTTCTCCCCTTCCCCTATCTCCTCCATCCTCTACCGGTATCTAAATGCAGATAAACACAGACGCATGCATCCGTAACCGTCTCCCAGGGCCTGGCTCTGGCCAAGGAGGTTCAGGCGGCGGCCTACCTGGAGTGCTCATCCAAGCTGCAGTCCGAGGTGAAATCCGTCTTCGACGAAGCCATTCGCCTTGTCCTGGTCCCTCGCCGGCCAGTTCGGAAACAGAAGCGCGAGTGCCAACTATTGTAATATTTCGGCGCCGTTTTAAAATCTGTGCACCTCTCGAGTAGTAAAAATAGCGTCTTTCGCTATTTTTGCAATTAGAATTCGAAAATTTTTTCTTTACTTGAGGACCGACTGATAAACCCTACTTATATAAGTAGTACCTTGAAGATGGCATTTCGTCTTTGGATTAGTGAAGTTGAGGCACAAGCAACCACAAAAAACTAAACGTCACGATATAATGCTTGCTTTAATTATTATTTTTTGCTAGCTTCCAAAGTCTTCTTCAAAAAGACTAACAAAGAGAGCGTCTTGTTTTCGAAAACTCGTTCATGTATTTGTAGTATTGTTCCTTGTGCCGCTTGACTCTGCGCTTTTTGTTGAATAGCCTTGCTTTCTAAGAAATAATAAGATTTGCGATTCTGTCTATTTACATGTATTAGCATGAGTGACTGTGAAAGCACTGTTAGACAGTGGCGCTGACCTGTTAGACAGTAGCGTCTACCTGTTAGACCGTAGCATCTACCTGTTAGACGGTAGCGTCTACCTGTTAGACAGTAGCATCTACCTGTTAGACGGTAGCGTCTACCTGTTAGACCGTAGCATCTACCTGTTAGACAGTAGCGTCTACCTGTTAGACCGTAGCATCTACCTGTTAGACAGTAGCATCTACCTGTTAGACAGTAGCATCTACCTGTTAGACAGTAGCATCTACCTGTTAGACAGTAGCATCTACCTGTTAGACGGTAGCGTCTACCTGTTAGACAGTAGCATCTACCTGTTAGACAGTAGCGTCTACCTGTTAGACAGTAGCATCTACCTGTTAGACAGTAGCGTCTACCTGTTAGACGGTAGCGTCTACCTGTTAGACAGTAGCATCTACCTGTTAGACAGTAGCGTCTACCTGTTAGACAGTAGCGCGTCTACCTGTTAGACGGTAGCGTCTACCTGTTAGACGGTAGCGTCTACCTGTTAGACAGTGGCGCCCACAACAGCCGGTCAGTTATCAGTGCCATGCATGTTTGTATTCTGTAATTTATCACCCGCTTGTTGCTTCCACAGTTCATTATGCTCGTATATTCAATATCCTATTTGCAAGAGCTCGCTCGCAAGTCCACCGCGATCATGCGGCACCCACGAATCAAGGACAAGCCAATAACCATGTACACCTGGCCTCCATCTCATTTCTAAGAAAATCAAGGATGTTATTTTTTATAGAAAGAAAGATGACCAACTGCTTCTGCTTTCGCCAATATTCCTAACGATTTGTGAAAGCACGCGGCTGCCTGCCGGCACGAAGCTTTCACATGACCGAAGTCTCAATGCGATAATCTCTTTCTCTGCTGCTTTGCGGTGAATAAATTAATACAATTGCTGTACATACGACTGCATATATTATATTATTGCAGTACAATGCACACTGATTATGGATTATTGAACGAACGAGCCTGTTTGCAAAGTAACGCCTTAACATTGGGCTATTCGAATTTAATTCATTGCGCCTTGTGGAAGGCTGACTGGCACAGTGGATTACTAGAATCTCAGGTTAAGCAGAGCCGCCGTTAGCAAATTAAGCTTGGGGAGCTGCCGTAGACAAGCAGGCAGATTACATGTAGCACAATAAATTCAATGTACTGCATTCTGAAACCCGATTTATCCGCTCTCTCCTTCCTTGATCCGCCCTCTCCTTTCTCAACCCGCCCTCTCCTTCCTCAACCCGCCCTCTCCTTCCTCAACCCGCCCTCTCCTTCCTCAAACCACCCTCTCCTTCCTCGATCCGCCCTCTCCTTCCTCAAACCACCCTCTCCTTCCTCGATCCGCCCTCTCCTTCCTCGATCCGCCCTCTCCTTCCTCAAACCACCCTCTCCTTCCTCGATCCGCCCTCTCCTTCCTCAACCCGCCCTCTCCTTCCTCAACCCGCCCTCTCCTTCCTCAACCCGCCCTCTCCTTCCTCAAACCACCCTCTCCTTCCTCGATCCGCCCTCTCCTTCCTCAAACCACCCTCTCCTTCCTCGATCCGCCCTCTCCTTCCTCAACCCGCCCTCTCCTTCCTCAAACCACCCTCTCCTTCCTCAAACCACCCTCTCCTTCCTCAAACCACCGTCTCCTTCTTAGATTCGCCCTCTCCTTCGTAGATCCGCCCACTCCTTCCTAGATCCGCCCTCTCCTTCCTCAACCCGCCCTCTCCTTCCTCAAACCACCCTCTCCTTCCTAGATCCGCCCTCTCCTTCCTCAAACCACCCTCTCCTTCCTAGATCCGCCCTCTCCTTCCTCAAACCACCCTCTCCTTCCTAGATCCGCCCTCTCCTTCCTCAACCCGCCCTCTCCTTCCTCAAACCACCCTCTCCTTCCTCGATCCGCCCTCTCCTTCCTCGATCCGCCCTCTCCTTCCTCAAACCACCCTCTCCTTCCTCGATCCGCCCTCTCCTTCCTCAACCCGCCCTCTCCTTCCTCAAACCACCCTCTCCTTCCTCAAACCACCCTCTCCTTCCTCAAACCACCCTCTCCTTCCTCAAACCACCCTCTCCTTCCTCAAACCACCCTCTCCTTCCTCAAACCACCCTCTCCTTCCTCAAACCACCCTCTCCTTCCTCAAACCACCCTCTCCTTCCTCAAACCACCCTCTCCTTCCTCAAACCACCCTCTCCTTCCTCAAACCACCCTCTCCTTCCTCAAACCACCCTCTCCTTCTTAGATTCGCCCTCTCCTTCGTAGATCCGCCCACTCCTTCCTAGATCCGCCCTCTCCTTCCTAGATCCGCCCTCTCCTTCCTCAACCCGCCCTCTCCTTCCTCAAACCACCCTCTCCTTCCTCAAACCACCCTCTCCTTCCTCAAACCACCCTCTCCTTCCTCAAACCACCCTCTCCTTCCTCAAACCACCCTCTCCTTCCTCAAACCACCCTCTCCTTCCTCAAACCACCCTCTCCTTCCTCAAACCACCCTCTCCTTCTTAGATTCGCCCTCTCCTTCGTAGATCCGCCCTCTCCTTCCTAGATCCGCCCTCTCCTTCCTCAACCCGCCCTCTCCTTCCTCAAACCACCCTCTCCTTCCTAGATCCGCCCTCTCCTTCCTCAAACCACCCTCTCCTTCCTAGATCCGCCCTCTCCTTCCTAGATCCGCCCTCTCCTTCCTCAAACCACCCTCTCCTTCCTAGATCCGCCCTCTCCTTCCTCAAATCACCCTCTCCTTCCTCAACCCGCCCTCTCCTTTCTCAACCCGCCCTCTCCTTCGTAGATCCGCCCACTCCTTCCTAGATCCGCCCTCTCCTTCCTAGATCCGCCCTCTCCTTCCTCAAACCACCCTCTCCTTCTTCAACCCGCCCTCTCCTTTCTCAACCCGCCCTCTCCTTCCTCAAATCCACCCTCTCCTTTCTCAACCCGCCCTCTCCTTCCTCAAATCCACCCTTTTTCTATTCAATTCTCGTTGGTTGTTGCACTTTGTGACAAAGAAGACCGCAAAAAGCGAGACCTCTAAATATTTTAACGGTAAACTACTATAAGTAAGTGCATTCGGATATACCAATATTTATTTTGAAAATTAAATCAGCAAATCGAATATCGTGGCAGGCATCAGCTGGAAGAATGCAAGAATGCGCGACCAGTACAAATGTTTGTTCAGATAAGGCATGCCGAAGGAAAACCCTAAGTAGATTAGGAAAGTAGAAGAAAAACAATAAGATAAAAATCTTGATTTTCGTTGAATTTGGTGTAACATAGCTTGCGTATGACGCTGCATACCAAAATATCAAGCACTGTTTAAGTTATTTAAAGTTAATTTTTTGAATTGGCACTAAAATTCAGCTACTAATAGTAGCGAATGCTAAAAATTACTCAAGCTAATAACAAAGTTTATATAAAGCTAACCCCAGCCTGGCTGGGGTGGTGGTTTCGGGGCTGTGGCTACCCTGGATGGGGTGGTGGTTTCGGGGCTGTGGCTACCCTGGATGGGGTGGTGGTTTCGGGGCTGTGGCTACCCTGGATGGAGTAGTGGTTTCGGGGTTGTGGCTACCCTGGATGGGGTGGTGGTTTCGGGGCTGTGGCTACCCTGGATGGGGTGGTAGTTTCGGGGCTGTGGCTACCCTGGATGGGTGGTGATTTCGGGATTGTGGCTACCCTGGATGGGGTGGTGGTTTCGGGGTTGTGGCTACCCTGGATGGGGTGGTGGTTTCGGGGTTGTGGCTACCCTGGATGGGGCTGTGGTTGTGTGGTGTGGCTACACAGGGGCCTGAATTGGGCTGTGGTTGTGTGGTGTGGCTACACAGGGGCCTGGATTGGGCGGGGGTTGTGGCTACATAGGTGATTGCATGCAGTCAATCCTTTAACTGAGAACAAAACAAAACTAATAAAAGAGTGTAAAGTTAGCACAGCCAGAAGATAAAAAGCTGAGTAAGAAATCGTACCAAAAAACTAGGAATAGAATTGACAGAGTGAGTGAAAAACAGCAATAAAACAGGGTCGCATGGACGGAAATAAGCAGATTTCAAAGGCAACTTCTTAAACCACAATCATTCATTTTTTCTCTAATATCAAAACTGATCGCAGTGAAATTTCAACAACACAACACCAGAAATTGAAACTGCACAGAAACTACACGCCAAAACAAATGAAAATGAAAATCATTCATCACCAGCATCGTCTTTGTACAGCACTAGCAGACAGGGCGACAGCTGCCTGGGATCGAACACCAGGTATTCCCTAGCCAAGTTATCGTCGCCTTTGTAAGCCGAACGGCCAGGACACAGCAGCGATTGGTAGCCGGCCGAGGGGCCGGCGCGGCCGCGGCAGGGCGACACGACGGTCTCGGTGGCGCCGAGGGCCGCCCAGACGAGGAGCAGCATCCCGGATGGAGCGTACAGGGCAGCCGTGAGCGGCGAGGGACTCAAATAGAAGCCTAAGCCGAATGCGCCCTGGCAAAGTGTTGCATTTTTAAAAGATAATGTTCATCGATTTTACGTCGCCTAAAATTTAAGTCTTACTAAAATAAGCGACTTTTGCCTAAAAATACATTAAAATGCTTCTTGTTTACTTTCTACTGAACTGCAAGTAGTTTACACGCAAATCTAGTTATTATTTATATAGGTTGGTTGTAGCCTAGTGGTTACAGCGTCGGACTCACGACAGAAGGTCGGGGGTTCGATTCCCGGTCCCACTCGGAACAATTTGTGTCTTTGAGCAAGACACTTAACTCTGCATTGCTTCAGTTCACCCAGCTGTAAAATGGGTGCCAGCATTAGCTGGGGTAATTGAGGGTGTGTGTGGCGACCCCCCCTCCCCCCAGTCCTTGGACTGAACAGCCGTACGCAGCCTTCAGATGCGCTGCGCAATAGCTGCGGCTGAGCTGTCGGTTGGACATCTGGCCTCATTGGGGCAGGTGAAATCAATTATTAATATTCAAACTATCTGTAACTTCTTTACACGGCTAGTGAAGGGCCAGAGAGGGCAAGCAAGGTGCCCCTACCTGCTCCATGTGCTCAGCTCCGGTGAATCCGCGCTCTAGCAGAGCCTCGCAGGCCTCGGCCCGCCGTGGTCCGCACAGGTACAGCTGGGTGCACTGCGCGTGCTGCTGCTGCTGTTGCTGGCGCCACAACTCGGACAGAGCGGTCGCGGGTTCGCGCACCGCAATGACCCGGTGCCGACCATTCGGCGCCCGGGGATCGGAGTTCAGACCGCGCTCAATTCGCGCGGCAGCTTGGCGCCAGCGCGCTGGAACAGCCGGATCGGTTTTTTCTACGGTGGCGGCGCTCTCTGGCGCGTCCGACAGAGAAGCCGCCTTCTGAGGCCCGTCAGCTGCCTCGCCGCCTTCGGCACCGACCCCAGTCGCTAAGCGCAGCTGCTCGGTGAGCGAGCGAATCAGGTCGTCCCTGGACTGCACCAGCAGGCGGAGATGGGCCAGCTCGTGGCGCATTCGTTCGAATAGAATTGTTTGGGAGTTTAGAGACTTAACCTGACAAATGCAAGTTGGGGATGGATGAGTGCGAGTTACGCATCGGCTTATATAGATAAGCACTGAAAACGCCTGGGGTAGTTAGTGGCGGCAACGATACTTAAAAAATTAGGAGGGTGGCGGCACATCAAAGGACAGGAGTTATAGCGGCACCTCAAAGGATCGGGGAGGTATAGCGGTACATCAAAGGATCGGGGAGGTATAGCGGCACATCAAAGGATCGGGGAGGTATAGCGGCACATCAAAGGATCGGTGAGGTATAGCGGCACATCAAATGATACGAGTTATAGCGGCACATCAAAGGATCGGTGAGGTATAGCGGCACATCAAATGATACGAGTTATAGCGGCACATCAAAGGATCGGGGAGGTATAGCGGCACATCAAAGGACCGGGGAGGTATAGCGGTACATCAAAGGATCGGGGAGGTATAGCGGTACATCAAAGGATCGGGGAGGTATAGCGGCACATCAAAGGATCGGGGAGGTATAGCGGTACATCAAAGGATCGGGGAGGTATAGCGGTACATCAAAGGATCGGGGAGGTATAGCGGTACATCAAAGGATCGGGGAGGTATAGCGGTACATCAAAGGATCGGGGAGGTATAGCGGTACATCAAAGGATCGGGGAGGTATAGCGGTACATCAAAGGATCGGGGAGGTATAGCGGTACATCAAAGGATCGTGGAGGTATAGCGGTACATCAAAGGATCGGGGAGGTATAGCGGCACATCAAAGGATCGGGGAGGGAGCGGCGCATCAAAGAAATCCATAGCCTCACCTGCTGAGCCCGATTAGCGAAGAACTGCCGTTCCATCTCCTTGGCTTCGAGCCGAGGCGAGTAGGTCAGGGCCGGGTGATCGGGCGCGAAGGCGGACCAGGGCGGGTGGTAGGACATGATAGTGCAGTTATAAAACTGATCAGCGAACTCTTTCCATTTCTCGTTCATCACAGGGTCGGTGATGAAGCCCCAGCGGGCGAAGAAGGACACGGCGTCGGGATCGGCGTGGACAACCACAGCGGAGTGGCGGCCCACGATGGCGGGATCCTTGAGGCTGCGGAGCAGGGCGCTGCCCAGGCCAGCCCGGCGGAACCGAGATCGGACGGCCAGGAAGACCAGGTGGACGACGCGCTCGCCCTCCACAGTTTTCAAATCGAAGGTGGCCGCCCCCGCGAGCCGATCCACAACGGCGGGGTTGGCGGCTTTGGCTTCATTGGTTGAGCTTTCTGGTGCGCCTTCTGTGGCACCTGGTTGGAGTTGGTTGGGGTTGATTGGAGTTGCTTGCTCTTGGTTGGAGTTGGTTGGAGTTGGTTGGTGTCGCTTGGAGTTGGTTGGCGTTGTTTCGAGTTGATTGGTGTTGTTTCGAGTTGGTTGGTGTTGCTTGGAGTTGGTTGGTGTTGTTTCGAGTTGATTGGTGTTGCTTGGAGTTGGTTGGCGTTGCTTGGAGTTGGTTGGTGTTGTTTCGAGTTGATTGGTGTTGTTTCGAGTTGGTTGGTGTTGCTTGGAGTTGGTTGGTGTCGCTTGGAGTTGGTTGGTGTTGCTTGGAGTTGGTTGGTGTTGTTTCGAGTTGGTTGGTGTTGCTTGGAGTTGGTTGGTGTTGCTTGGAGTTGGTTGGTTGGTGTTTGCGCAATGTACATGTTGGGCTGTTAGCCACCGAGTTTGACTGTGTACTTTCGAAGCCAGTGGACAGTGGGGTGTACTTTTGGACGAATAGCTGTGTGCATTCGGGCGAGTAAGGGTAGGTGTGTACTTCTGGCTTGAGCAGGAGTGTACTTTTAGAGAAAGTAGAGCGTGTACTTTTGGGTTTCAGGGTGGGCGGAGCGTGTTGGTCATTAGTTGATCAAGGCTGCTCAGATCCGCTCTAGCCATGCTGATGAGGCATCCGCCCAGCTCACCGTCAGCCGCCTTTATCCGATCAGCCGCTCGAGCCTCAAATTGAATTCGCGATTCCAGCTGCCGCCGGATGAAGCCGCGATAACCGACTGAGAAATCATCTTCATCATCATCGTCGTCCTCATCTTCCCATTCGCCGTCGCCGTCGCCACCGGTCTCGCCGTCCTCATCAGACGAGTAGAACTGCACAAAGTCGGAGGTTCGCTCCGGCTCTGGCTCAAAGTGGTCCAGCTCGGCCTCGTCTGGCGGAGTGTACTTTGCTAACAGCGGCACGTACAGGGCCTTGCGAGCCTGCGCCAGGGCCTCTCCGATTGGCTGAGGCTCGACCGCCGGGTCGCCAGATGCCGAACTATTAATCAGGCAGTTTCACGGACGGAGTGGTGCAACATGGGCAGGTACTCGGACACACAAGCTACTCTGAAGCAATAGATATCCCATTGATCCTTCACATCCCCCAGCTAGATAGCCAGTAGATATCCCGTTGATCCTTCACATCCCCCAGCTAGATAGCCAGTAGATATCCCGTTGATCCTTCACATCTCCAAGCTAGATAGCCAGTAGATATCCCATTGATCCCCAAGCTAGATAGCCGGCAGATATCCCATTGATCCCCAAGCTAGATAGCCGGCAGATATCCCATTGATCCCCAAGCTAGATAGCCGGCAGATATCCCATTGATCCCCAAGCTAGATAGCCGGCAGATATCCCATTGATCCCCAAGCTAGATAGCCGGCAGATATCCCATTGATCCCCAAGCTAGATAGCCGGCAGATATCCCATTGATCCCCAAGCTAGATAGCCGGCAGATATCCCATTGATCCCCAAGCTAGATAGCCGGCAGATATCCCATTGATCCCCAAGCTAGATAGCCGGCAGATATCCCATTGATCCCCAAGCTAGATAGCCGGCAGATATCCCATTGATCCCCAAGCTAGATAGCCGGCAGATATCCCATTGATCCCCAAGCTAGATAGCCGGCAGATATCCCATTGATCCCCAAGCTAGATAGCCGGCAGATATCCCATTGATCCCCAAGCTAGATAGCCGGCAGATATCCCATTGATCCCCAAGCTAGATAGCCGGCAGATATCCCATTGATCCCCAAGCTAGATAGCCGGCAGATATCCCATTGATCCCCAAGCTAGATAGCCGGCAGATATCCCATTGATCCCCAAGCTAGATAGCCGGCAGCTATCCCAGCTCAGCCCTTACCTCTCCTCCTGCTGTTTCTGCAATTTTTTCCTCTCAGCAGCCAGAGCTCTCTCTGCCCGCGCCTCAGCCGCTGCCAAAGCCTCCTCAGGCTCTCGCACAGCAACCAGACTGTAGGTATTATCCCCAGACACAGTCGAATAGATAATCTCAGTCTCCATGGAACCCAGAGCAACATCGTACAGCGCGGCGAGAGCGTGCACCAAATCCTGCGCCGGAATGCCGGCAACTTGACAAGCGGATTTAAATGTTGGATTTAGAAGCCGTTTAATATTGACCAGGTAAACTGAGAGCCGGTGACGCCCGGACGGGCCGTAAGGAACCGACAGGTCTGTCAGACAGACCGCCGGCTGCCCAACCAGCAGCTGCTTGACGATGCCCTCCAGGTTGCGGCTGCTGCTTCAGCAGTAGAGAAACTGCAAATCCGATCAGTTTAAGCTGACAATGTTATCTAGATTTTCTATTTTTGTATGGCACCCTGACTATGGATCTTAAATTCAAAAATGTAATTTAGATTCAGACAATAAAACCTATAGCCCCCATGCAAGAAATATTTTCTCAGTATACTTTCTCAGGATACTACTAGAGACTAATGGAGACTAGTGGATACTAATAGAGACTAGTAATAATAATAGGGCCAGATGTGCAACCGACAGCTCAGCCGCAGCTATTGCGTGGCGCATCTGAAGGCTGCGTACGGCTGTTCAGTCCAAGGACTGGGGGGTCGCCACACACCCTCAATTACCCCAGCTAATGCTGGTACTCAATTTACAGCTGGGTGAACTGAAGCAATGCAGAGTTAAGTGTCCTGCTCAAGGACACAAATTGTTCCAGTGGGACCGGGAATCGAACCCCCGACTTCAAAGTTGTGAGTCCGACGCTCCAGTCAGGAGGCTACAAACCTCGCTACTAGATTACAGGATACTAATAGGGACTACTTGATACTAATAGGGACTACTGGATACTAATAGGGACTACAGGATACTAATAGGGACTACTGGATACTAATAGGGACTACTGGATACTAATAGGGACTACTGGATACTAATAGGGACTACTGGATACTAATAGGGACTACTGGATACTAATAGGGACTACTGGATACTAATAGGGACTACTGGATACTAATAGAGACTACTGGATACTAATAGAGACTACTGGATACTAATAGAGACTACTGGATACTAATAGAGACTACTGGATACTAATAGGGACTACTGGATACTAATAGAGACTACTGGATACTAATAGGGACTACTGGATACTAATAGAGACTACTGGATACTAATAGGGACTATTGGATACTAATAGAGACTACTGGATACTAATAGGGACTACTGGATACTAATAGAGACTACTGGATACTAATAGAGACTACTGGATACTAATAGGGACTACTGGATACTAATAGGGACTACTGGATACTAATAGAGACTACTGGATACTAATAGAGACTACTGGATACTAATAGGGACTACTGGATACTAATAGAGACTACTGGATACTAATAGAGACTACTGGATACTAATAGAGACTACTGGATACTAATAGGGACTACTGGATACTAATAGAGACTACTGGATACTAATAGAGACTACTGGATACTAATAGAGACTACTGGATACTAATAGAGACTACTGGATACTAATAGGGACTACTGGATACTAATAGAGACTACTGGATACTAGTAATTGCTACATTTTACAGCAAAATTTAGGCCTTAGAAAAGCTTATAACAATTTTCTTGGGCTTGTGGGTCTACAATAAAGTACATCATGTAGTTATTCACAATGAAAACATTGTAGATCAATTAGTTTATCTACAGCATATTATATATCGCTATGGAAATAAATGTACAAAAAGAAACCCAATTAAAATCATTGTAGCAACATAATGAAAACGTGAAAATTAGTTCGATGCACATTTATAATCAAATAGCACGCGCACTAGAAACTAGTTAAAGTAGCATAATTAAGCGGATAAATTTAATCTATAAAACCCCTGCATTAAGGATGCACTGCAGGTCAAGTATTAAAAGAGAAATTAAGTGCAGAACGAATTAGCGTACCAAACAACATATAAAAACAGAACTAAAAAGACAATGCCAGGACAACATAATATCGCTCTGAATTGCTTATACAATATTGAATGAATAACCAGCATCTCAAGAAGATTTTGATTGCTATATAAAAAACAGCTAGCTTATAAGGAAAGACACTGATAGAGTAATTAAATCGCGCAGAATGTAAGACAGAATTTCAATTCACGCGAAATATTATTGTGAAATTAAAACAAAACATTATTTTGTAGTTTCCAATGAGCCTATCGCTTTGAAGTGCACAGAAGCCAAACTGTGTTGTCCAATAAAAAATTACCGAGTACTATCACATGGGCTATGACAGAACAAAAGACCAAACAGTAAAATCATGCACAAATCTGTACAGTACACAACAGGTCAACATTATAACAAAGAAAAAAAGGTTTCTGTCGCATTGAATGTATAATAACATAGGGGTGCAATAAAGAATATCAATCAGCTTTCAGTCATTCATTCGCATTGCACAGCTCAGTAAATGCACCGCTTTAACGCTTAGTGTAAGCTAGAATTCAGTTCGACCGCTTGCATACGTTTAGTACTGGTTATTATTAATTACCTGAGATCCTCAAACACAATTTGAAATCCCTAATCCTAATCCTGAAATTCTAAATCATGATATCAGATCCTCAATTACAATCTGAGATCCTCAATTACAATCTGAGATTCCAAATGACAATCTGAGATCCACAATGACAATCTGAGATTCCCAATGACAATCTGAGATCCACAATGACAATCTGAGATCCCAAATGACAATCTGAGATCCCAAATGACAATCTGAGATCTCAAATGACAATCTAAGATCTTCAATGATAATCTGGGATCCCTAATGAAAATGAGATTCCTATTGTAGTATGAGATCCCTAAATCAGAATCTGTTATAATCCCAGATTTCGAGGGGGAGGAGAACGCAGCAGCTCACCAGTAAACGCGCCTGACTCTCGTACCAGGACCCCTGCTTCGATTCCGTGCCATTCATTTGGGGCTTGTTCACACCCATTACCCATGAGGCCCAACCCCCAAGGCATAGAGAGTGCACATGCCTGACGAATAGAAAGTCAGGGCCGCTGTACATCCTGTGTGAGCGTACAGCATTGGTGCACTTGTGTGTGCTCAGGAGTCAGTCGAATGGGCGGAATTGCCTCAGCGACACGATGTCGCCGATGGCCCCAGATATCACAGATAGAAAGCAGATAGTGAACCGCAGTGACGCATTGAATTTCAGAACTTTTCCGAATATTTAGGGCCAATCCTAACAAGTGATCCTGGGAAATCCCAAATCCTAGCAACAGATCCCAGAGACCGCTTCAGAGCCCTCTGGATCCCGACTTTCTCCATTCATCCGGCCGCGGCCGTCCGCCCAGACAAGTTGGCCCTGGCCACGGTGTAAACAGCCAGGCCAATAACAATGAGCACAACGGCCAGTATGAGCAGCAGCAGAGCCCGATTCTGCACCACCCTGCGCAGCATGCCGCTCAGTATCCGACTGCTGGCGCCCAGATCCCTATCGGCGCCGCGTAGCCGGTCTCGGCCGCGCTCCAGCGTCTCCCGCTGTCCGGCCAGATCGGCCAGAATGGTCCGGCCAACTTGTTGAGTTGTTTCAACACTGCCAAGGCCTTCGTCGATACGACGACCGGCACGTTCGAGACGTTCGGTATTGTCCAGCAGGCGGGTGCGGTAGTCGGAGGCCAGCTCGTCGTGGCGATGCTGCAGCGACTGTTCGGCCTCCGACAGAAGCTCGTCTCGATCCCGCTTGGCCTGGCCGGCCTCTCTGGCAGTTCAAATGAGGATTGGGGATAAATCAGTGGATCTAGGAGGATTCGTAACCCAGATGAGCTCTAGGAGTGGCGAGGGACCAAGATGAAGACCTGGGAGGATTGGGAAACCAAGATGAGGATCTGGGAGGATTGGGAAACCAAGATGGGGATCTGGGAGGATTGGGAAACCAAGATGAGGATCTGGGAGGATTGGGAAACGAAGATGGGGATCTGGGAGGATTGGGAAACCAAGATGAGGATCTGGGAGGATTGGGAAACGAAGATGGGGATCTGGGAGGATTGGGAAACCAAAATGGGGATCTAGGAGGATTGGGAAACCAAAATGGGGATCTAGGAGGATTGGGAAACCAAAATGGGGATCTAGGAGGATTGGGAAACCAAGATTGTGATCTGGGAGGATTGGGAAACCAAGATGGTGATCTGGGAGGATTGGGAAACCAAGATGGGGATCTGGGAGGATTGGAGATTAAGATTGGGGATCTGAGAGGATTAGGGGTCAGGGAGAGTTGTGGGATCAAGATAGGGATTCGAGAGGATTGGAGATTAAGATAGGGATCTGAGAGGATTTGGAGATTAATATGGAGATCTGGAACCATTGGGAAACCAATAGTGTTCTGGGAGGATTGATGGGTCAAACTGGGATCTGGGAGATCGGGAGGATCTGTGAGTAGAGCGGCAGCACCCAGAGGATCAGTGAGTAGGGTGTGGGCCCCATTTACCTAGCCCGACGAAAATCCACCTCCAGTTTCTTGTGCTCGGCGGAATAGCTCTGCAGCCGGGTGGTGTACTTCTGCCTGAGCGATGGTGGCTGGCTTCGTATCTCCAGCTCCAGCTGTTCCAGGGTCTCCTTGGCCTCGGCAAACAGCCGCTCTGCTTGGCTAATAGTGGTCACTCGGTCATCTATAGATACACAAAAATAGTAAGTTATTGATTTTTGGACACAAGAATAGCAGACAATATATCTTATTTATTTATGTAAAGTGACCTCACCTGTACTTGATAGGTGACTAATCTGGTTAATTTTACTAGTTATCTCGGCTGTTGTTATGCCAAACTGCTGCTCATAGGTCTCCAGTAAGGACATTATATTGTCTGAAATACATTTAAATGCCATTTTATGTTTTACTATGCTGGGGTCTCTGAAATATCTACTGCTGGCTCCAAATTTTGTTATTACAAGACTATAATTAATTTCTAAAGATAAGTTAGAATATTAGTCCGAGTGTTTCTTACTTTATACTGATAGCGTTCTTACTTATTATATACTTTATTCTATTTTATTATATGCCTAGAATTCCTTGCATATATTTCTTAGAATAAATCTTGTAAATATCTCTCAGTAATCTCAGTATTTGATCATCTAGCTCTTGAGCATTACCAAGATTAGAGGTTCATAACTTTCTTAATACTAGATATATATAATATATATATATTCTTTAAGATCTACTTTGCTTTTTCTAATAATTGCAGCATTCTACTTATTAGTAGTATATCTCTACATGTAAAAATGAAAACTGTGTGTCCATCTATAGACATTTTGTTCGCTAAGGACTCCCAAACTACTAAAACCAAATTACATTAAATTTTGCACCCACCCTAAACTCACTATGGAGAATATCATAGGCTACTTTTAAATTTCCGAAATTTGAGTCTTTCTACCTAAAAGTGCAAAAAACTGCTTAAAATGCGCGATGTTTTCACTAAATCCTTTATAGCGCCGCTCTACTTCTACCAATCATCATTAAATTTGACACAAATAATCTTTAACTATTTTGACACAATCGTGTAAATTTCTAGTCTGAAATTTAATCCTGAACGGCGCTGTGCACTTTTAAATTTAGGCTGTTTTTGTCAGCGAGACAGCCACCCCAACCTCTGCCTGCCTCTCTTTCCCCTTATCTGGCGAGATGTGGAAAATGGGTTTGAAAATTGACTATTTTTCAGCTGCTATAAGTTTGCTCCACATAAAGCGATTGACTTCAAACTTGACACAATTCTTCATTGACTCATTCTTTGTCTAAATGTAAAGTTTCAACTCTGTATCTTAATCAGAACAGAAACTGTAAGCATGTGAGATTAGAGAGGAGAAAAGATATGAGACAAGAGAGAAAGAGAGAGAGAGGAGTGAGCAGAGAGAAATGAGAAGAGATAAGAGAGAAAAGATAAAAGAGAAAAGAGAGATAAGAGAACAAAGATGAGAGAGAAGAGAGAGGTAAGGAAAGAGATAATAGAAGAGATTTGAGGAGTGAGTGGAGAGAGGAAAAGAGAGAGTTGAGAGAAGAGAGGAGAAAGGAGAAAGGAGAGGAGAAAGAAAAGAATAGAGGGGAGAAAGAAGAGATGAGAGAAGAAAGAAGAGAGGAGAGGAGAGAGATGAGACAAGAGATGAGAGAGAAGAGAGGGAATAGAAGAGAAAATAGAAGTTTCATTCAAAGGATGCAAGGGACATAGGGAAAGGCAGAGGTAGAGGCCAGAGTTTGCTTGACATTCTGCGCAGAATACCAGCCAACAATATCAATGTTTGTCTCAAATCCTAATTTTATACAAATGTACTCTATTTTATATTCAACTCTATCCTAACTATTAATAAGTTTTTTCTGAGTTTTACCTCAGATTTTAGAATACATGCAAAAATAGTTCTGGGGATTGGAGTTCCCTGGGTTCAAAATCTGCGGGCTTCAACAGCTTGTTGAAGCCCTAATACTATACACTAATACATATCCAAAATAGTATAGTATATATAATTGGATTTATTATTTTAAAGCCTTGACCATTTGATATAATATGTTATATGGAAACAATAATAAAAAATGATGTCTATAGGTATTAGTAATACCCTATAGCTATACTCTATAGATATAAATGAATATTTAGTTTAGATTATTTATCTTTTTATAGACCTAGGAATTAGGATAAGGCCAAGTTAGAATTTTATATAGTATAAAAAACCACAAAAGTGAAATTTAATTGTATAATATGAAAGAATAATGTTATGTCTATATACACTAAAACAAATGCTAGACAGACTAGGCCCTAGCCGAAAAATTAAAAAACATATCATTTTACAATTCGGATTTTTTTATGGAATAGAATGATATTATTAGGCAACCTATACTGAGATGCCCGATAGGCCATACCAATCAGTCAATATATAAAAAGGTATATACCTTATATAAACGTTAAATTCTCAAATTTATCTTCTTTCGAAAAGAAAAATGCATGTTGTTGTAAACTTAAATACTCGAAGTTTTTATACGTCTTAGTCTTAACAAAACATAATACTGATATTTGTACCAGACTGGAAAAGCATAAAGTAAAATGTGCAAAAATTTAATTACAATAAAAAATTACAAGGAAGATCACTGTGCCTATCGTAGTGAATAAGAACTGATAGAAACGGTCGCTTCATTTGTGAGGTGGTGCAACACACACGACCCTTCGCCGCGGAACGAACTGCCGAATTATTTCTGCTGTTGCGATCCCTTCCAACTGGAGAAGCTTTACCAGGAGAAATTAATCGCCTTTCTTTTGAGAGCGAAGTATAATATTTCATTTAGAGCACAGAGAGGTAACTTTGATCAGTACTTCAGCGAGATTCGGAAAGGTTTTGTTTCAAAGGCGTACATTTATCTAGAATTTTAGAAAAGGGATCATAACTCCAGTTAGAATGAGCTCATACAGTATAAATGACGGAAAACAGAAGTTTCTTTAATTGATGTTAAAAAGTTCTACAAAGTAGGAAGTATATAATTCGAACTCTCTCGGGTTTGCTAGTTTTCTTCTGCATTGATTACTCATTATTAGTGTGATACGAAATAAATAGAAAAATGTACTTTTTACTTTTTTATAAATTATAGCTAGGCCAAGATTCGTTTCCCGGGGGACATTCACATATGACGCGTGGGCATTCTATACATTCCTTCAGAGAGGACAATGGTGGTTATGTCATAATGTCCGGCCTGCGGTTGAGTCAAATAAGAGCACTTGGGAAGCGGGGGAAGGGACGGCGGACAGCCACGCAGTCGAGGAGCTAGCCTACCTCACTCTGTGCTTGGATGCCATCGCACTATTCAATCCGAGCTACGTGTGATATATGCCGTGAGGATGGGAGCCAGTGAAAGACCCGGTCGAGCCGAGCCAGCCTTGGCCAGGCGATCGGCCAGCTCGTTTTCGAGAGGGGCACGAGTGCCCGGGAATCCACCTTAGAGACACCTTTAATTGTTAGAGGCGCCTAAACGGTTAAGCTAGAATTAGAACAGGTGGTGGTGCGCTCAATGGCCTGAATCGCCGCTTGATTGTCCGAGTGGGAGGATAATCTCGCTGAGTTTAAAGCTACACAGGAGCTGATGGCGAGAACTTTTTTCTGGAAGACAGTAGATCGAGCTAGGTGTATTGGAGATTTACACGGTCATGCAAAGCTGCAGTGGATTTCACTGGGTTTTCACTTGTCTCTTGCTTCATCACGTGGTGGCATGGAATGCTGATGGTTTTGAATTTAAGCGGAGGGCAGAGCATAGACGGAAATTCCGTCCGAGACGGTGGTCAGCAGGCCTCCCTCTGTTTTCTCTGTCTTGGCCATAGTTGCGCTTCGGTTTGCTCATCTGAGTGCTCATTGTACACGTAACAAGCGAACAAACTAGTCTTGCTTTTAGTATTTAATTAAACACGCAATTTCTGCGTCAAAAAAGCTCATCAGTCAGCACACCGAAAGTAAGTAAGCAAAGTACAAATAACCAACTAAGCTTAAGCATACTCAATTGTCGAAATCTCCAAACCCAACCCAGTGTTGTGGTGGCCAAGGAATCCTGAGACCCTGAATCATGAGATCATTTTGTCATCTCTGTTACACATATTGTTACACACAGTGAGCTAATAAGAATGATAAAATAGATTCATAAAACCAATGAGCCGAGCTGTGTCGTTTTTATGGTTTTTAGGCACATGACATACATGTTTGTAATTGTATGTAGAATAAAAAATTAACATAGAATCCTAATTTAATGAACGAAAATCTTTATGAATATCAATAGAGCTGAAAGAAAGGCGCAACATATCAAAAGATGAACATTGGGTCTGCCTCCTATCGAAAGCAATAACAATTTTTGTGCTCAAAAAAAGGAAGCTGAAAGTGTATTTTTCGGCGAAAACCAGCCTCCTTAACATTTTCTAAGAAAAGTAGCTTTTCGTCCTTCTACTCGAGTAGTCCTTGGGTTGGTGTTGAATGCACTGGGTTCTTATCTTATCTCAATTAGTGTGCCAAGAAAAGTCAATCCTGCAAACAAACAGAAGGCACGGATCATACCATATTCGCCTACCTATCAATTTTATTCAGAAACTACATTTGTATCCATTGTACTCATTTTTGACAATCTGCCCTTGATCTGATAGCGTAATGGGCGACGCTCGCCTCCCCGCTGCGTCTTCGGACCGCCCTGCAGCCCCTGATCTGCCTTTTAGACTACAGACTTTTCCATAAAATCTGGCGAGTGTGTGAAATACACTACACTCGTATTGAACCGGGGCGGCGCCAACCGGATGCTAACCGCTGTTAACCGGTTCGCTAAAAAACCGGTTTTTCGGCCAAAAACCGGTTTCAGAAAAACTTACGTTCTAATGTCCGTTTTTGCGGTTTTTTCCGACAAATAGATAAACTTGAAAAAAAATTCTATCCATTTTTAAGTAAAACAAGGCATATATTTTCGTTCATATAATTGGCAGAAGACTGCCTGAGCCTATGCGAAAATAACGCAATACATGTACATTGTGATTTTTGTGAGTACGTAACACGTGACACTATCTGAAGATATTAAATTGAACACGAGGCCCTACACTTCACTACGAATGAACTCACTCACTCATTAATCAGACAGAGACCCCCAGACCAGATCGAGATTGCAGAGAAGAAGCATGTGAATGGACGGAATAACGAGTTATGCTAAATTGGGAGTTCAAAATTCAATACATTTTGGGGTCTCAGGTTTATTAAAAAATGTTTTTCAAAAAACTGGTTTCCTGAAAAGTACAGTTGTTTAAAGCGGTTAACCGGTTCTCAAAAAATGCATGGTTTTTGGCATCCCTAACGAAATGACGATAGCCAATGACGGACCAAAATGCTCCCAGTTACAATTTCGACGGGCGTAATTAAGTTTTAAGAAAACTGTACAGGGGCAGGGCAGTCCTCAGCCACCCCTCCAGGTGCACTTTTGATTGTTTAACGTACATGTACGGGTAAATAAGCACGACCAACATGGAACTATAGCTATGCTCGTTTATAGAGAGAGCAGCCATTTTTCAAGTCTCTTTTCTCAAGGAATGGTAGAAAAAGCTGGAAATTGCACTGGTAAGCTAATTTTTGTCCATAAACTGTTGCATATCCTGCTGCAAATTTCATGTTGCAAATAGAATATTCTATATTGACGAACATCGGTTCTCCGATTTTTCTTTGTTGTACCAACTTTTAGATACGGGAAATGTTCTAAACTGCGTAGATCCCCATTTTATCGTCCATATAATCCCCTAAAGGCTGGTACACAAGTATAGCTCGGCGGATCAAAGATTGATCCCCTTCCCTTTAACTTTGTATCTGGCCACTAAAAGACTAACTGACTGATCCTCTGCCGAGTGACTCGGGACTTTTTACGGCACACTATTATACACTCATATTTGCTAAATTTCCTACTCTACTATGTACATTTTCCAGTCTATTTTTAGCAATTTCCTCATACCATTTAATTTAGAGCACCATTTTAAGTTTCTATTTAGACAAGCCAACATTGAATTTAGCCGGCGGCAGTACATTTTACGAGTACAATACAGTTGCTATAGTTTCACTCTCGATTGTCTATGGCTAAAAGTAGGGAACTGAGGCAAATCTCAAACTCAAATTATACTGCCGTCCTTCTATTTAGACAAGTTTTATTCAGTCAGTTGGGCAATACTTTTCTTTTTGTGCTTCCAAATGCCTAATACTCAGCTCGCTACACAAGTTTAAGCAAACTTTGGCCTTCGCTCCTCGCTTTTTTCAACCTATCTTTTTTTGGCCCGTTCAATAGCTTCTTCACGTACTTTTAGCCATTGAAAATAGAGAGTGAAACGAGGAAGAAGTGACGAGACTGCATATCTGTTTTGTTGAAATAGACTGGGAAAAGGCTTTTTAAAAAACTATGGAAAGTACGAGCGCGTATTGCTTTGCTTTCAGCCAACAAAAAGTACACAATACTCTCTGTCGGGAGTAGCTCTTTAAAAACTGTTGTGTGCGCCGATGCGCGCTTATATCCAAAGCTTCTTTTTTCAGGTTTTTTCGTCAAAGTCTGAGACTTCGACTGAGTTTGATAGTTTGGCTTCAAAACGAAAGTAGAAATGGCCAACTCAGATTTACCAAGTTTCTACTCGGTGAGTGACTTTTTTAACACCACTAAGTCTCAGTTGTATTAATGACGCAATATTAGCCGTAATAATATTCACAATAACAATTTTTTGCCAGCTACTGGGTGTGACGCAAGCTGCTTCCGAGGCGGAAATTCTGAGAGCTTGGCGCAAGCGAATGACGAACTATCATCCCGACAAGGCTGGCAGCGAGGCTGAAGACATGGCCAAGCTTCTGAATCAAGCCAAATCTGTCCTGTGCGATAAAACCGAACGAATGAAGTACGACGAACGTCGAGATGAAGCAACTGAGGATTACGAGAGTGGCGCTGATTTGCCTCGATTGCCAACTGGAAAGACACTATCGAAGGACCTCATGAGCAGAATCGCTGCTTGGAGGGAGAGTTCCGAGACGGCTCATGGAGCGCAATGCGACCCAAACGGATTCGCAAATAAGTTTTTCGAGGAAACTCGTCAAGCAGTTCTGGATCTTCAGGAGAAGCTACGGGTTATTAAGAGGACGAGACGGTCAACTCTGCAAAGCCCGGTTTTTATTGAGAGTATCGCGTCAGGCGAGCTTTCAGAAGAACATTTAGACGATGAAGTTCTCACCGAAGCCTGCAAATGGGCGAGAGAGACGCTAGAAAAAACGCTGAAAAGGAATACGCAGACGAAAGTTCCACCAGTTCAAGAAGGCGAACTAGTATGCTGCTATGACCTTTCCAGCTTGAAGGAAAGCGAATTGAGAAAACTCATGGTGATATTGATTCCTCCATCTGGCTCCAAGCCACTGTCAAGCGACCCCGAAAAGATGCGCCAAAGACTCAAAGATGTGTTACCCAAGTTTCGCGTCGACGTTAATAGAGAGAGAAGGGGTATAAAGAAGTTTTTCCTCGGTGCTCGTTGTGTGGTATGCAGTGCCGAGAAAGATTTATCCGAACGAAAATGCTTCCTTGTCGCAGGAGCCTGTCACGAGTTCAGACCTGTGTGTCTCACATGCTCTAAGCTTGAGTCCAAGAAGAGACTGCAGTTGTGGGAGGAGTTGGCAGCGACGCCTCAGACAGGATTTGTAGCTTCCTACGTGGCGACAGGAATTGCAAGTATCGAAAGAATGATGCACAATCTGAAGATAAATCAGCCTAAGTCTGTGGTCGAAGCAACATTCGATCCTTCAATCGCTCTCACTACAAAACTTTTTCTTGCTGCTTCGGCGCTGTGGCTAGCTCTACAGAAGTCTCAACGCAATGAGCATGACATTGAGTCACTGCAGAGCCGTCAAACTGAGCTCGTACTGGAAATTTCAGAAGAAAAAGATCCTGACCAAGAGCTGCGCTTGCTGTTACTCTTGGTAGAAAATGAAGAGTCTGCCTTGGAAAGTAATGAAAATTTTCGATCTTTTTTAACACAAGAAGAAGCCCGGCTAAAGCTGATAGTTGACTCGGCCGATCTGAACAACTCGATTCACATTGCGTTCTCACAGTCACCGAGAGACAGGTTGCTGCTACGCCAGGCTAGCAAGTCAGCTAAGCTGGCTGACGAAGCACTTGCTAAAGCGAAACTTGAGTCAAGAATTGTAGGTCTATTTCTGAGAGGTGCAGGGATCCTCAGCTGTTCAGGTGATGTAACAGCTCAACTCAGAGGTATGAAGGACCTCACACAAGCAGTGCTCGAAGGATACTCTGTCTTCTACCACTCAGATTTGATATCATCTGTAATGCGTATTGTCTCTAGATTCGGAGCTCTTTGTGGGACATTTCCGGTTCATGCGCTGTTCCATTTAATCGATAACCCATGGTCAGACTGCCAGGGAATGTTCAGTCGTCGGACTGCTTCGTCGGAAACACCAGCCAAAGCACAAGTCCCACTATTCCCAGGTATTTACGTACCGGGACACAGCGTGCAAGCGTTGAAGAAGAGCGAGATCGCTATCTCCAGAAGACTCGAAAAGGGCCAAATGACGCCACTGCAAGCGGCAATGAGCGCACTGGACCTTGCCATGGCTTGCGAAACGCTTGCTGAGGTCCTCGCCTGTTTTCTTGAGTGTGTAGCTCTGCTTCTACGAGCTCTGGAAATAGAGGAGTCGCTCTACCAGAGATATGCGCTCAAAGAAGCCATGTTTGAAATCGGGATCGCTTCAGTGAGCATTTGTCTCAACAACTTTTCCGATTCAGCTTTGTTAAACTATGTTTCGAGACACGCTTTTGCCTTGCTGAGAGATGCCGCTACGAAAGTTGGACGACCAGATGATGTTGAACGGCTCATTTCGATTCTAGAGATAGTAGCCTTCACTGGTCGTTTCTCACCATTTGTGTCGCTGCCTCTGGTTCGTCCGTCTGAGTCGCTGGTATTTTCAAATGTGCTCAAAAAGTGCGCAGGTCAGCTTCTCTGTGGTTTGTCTCAGCCAGAAAATTCCTATTTTCTTGAACTACCGAAGAGTATCATAGCTTACCAGAGCTTGGAATACAGCATCAGCAGCTCTGCATTCACTGAAAGTGAGACACGCCAGCTTGAGCTCTTAACTGCACGTGAGATGCTTAGAGAGCAGAATCTGGACTTTAACAACGTAGCCGCCCTGATAAATCCATGCTATCTTGACGTTCCAGAGGACGGTTGGCTTGTACCAAATCAGACACTTGATTTTTCAGGATGCGGAAACACGTATTTGAGCATTGACAAGGTCATTTTTAACAAAAATACGTTTCAAATTTCTGTCGTGGGCAGCAAAGGGAATCTTGTCAGCGATTTCGATGTGCTGACTGGTCTGCTAATGGATCATCCGGGTGTGGCTTTTAGCCTTGACAAGCCCGCCAATCTTCACGAAGCTCGATTCCACCCGTTTCAAAAGTACTGGAGTAGCCAACCAGATCTGCTTAAAGGAACTCCACTCCTAGACACTCTTTTCAACACGGACTACATCATGAAGCAATTCAGTTCCGGATTAGAGATCTGCAGGAAGCCACCGTTCGATCGGAGACCATTGCTTAACGGTAGGGGTCTGTTCGCTGGACTGCCAGATCAGCTGCGCTGGCTGTTGAGACCTCTAAGCGAAAGAGGTGGGCAAAGATCTCGCTGCAGCAGATTCTGGATTGCAGCCACAGACATGGAGATGAAAGTGGAGGAAACACCTGACACGATTGAGTTCGTGTTTGGAAAGGTTCGCTTGGAAGTCAAAACGCACAGGATGGTAGCTTCAATGGGTGGCGAACACCAGGACGCTGAGACTGATGATGAAGATTCTCCAGAGAATCAGTTCGCAAAGGACATGACGGAGGCCCTTCCCAGCTTGGGTAGATTCTTTCCCGAGTTTGAAAGACTAAAAGAGCTAACAAAGATTCCGAAACTCTGCCTGATTATTAAGGCCATGCACCAAAGCCTCGGAGCAATGACCGTTCGCCAGGAGCAAGTAGAGCAAATTCTTGATCACGAACGAGCTGTTAGAATGGAAAAGAGTTATGAGATGGCGAAAAATGTTCTAGAGACACTGGATCGAGCTGAATCAATCCCTGGTGCAAGCCACTATGATTGTTGCAATCTGGCCACTGATCAATTGCTAAGCCAACTAAACTTAAATAAGACCGAGACTGTCCGTGCCTTGCGTAGGCGAGATGTCAGAACGCTCCAGTACCTGTTGGCTGACAGTCTGCCATCAAGCTCTGCTGCGGATGTTAGGCAACAAATTCAAGATTTGATTGACTCGAAGAGAAGAGAATTTAGGAACTGGAACAGCAAGATACAGCATAAGTTAAATAGTAGCTTGCATCAGAGGCAACAGAAGATATCCGATTGTGATTGGGCACCCGCAGTGCTGAGCGCTAGTTCGGACGCAACAACACGATCGACAGTATACGGCGGTGTCTTACTGAATCCCAAATCAGTGCATTCCAGTTTTCGTATGGAGTTTCCCCCGGGAAGCACCGTTCACAAGGTAGTATCATTTCTGATTCTCGGCGAACTGAATAGCAAGCAGTTCGCCTCCACGCGGACTTTTGACAGTTTAGATTTAGGGACTGTAAACGAACTTCTTGGGAATAATTTTCCCGAAATGGAGAGTTCCTCTGACTCAGAGCTGGGCGGACGTTCAGGCCGTGACAATGAAGGCGCTACCAGCTCTGCTGACAACCAACCCAGAACATCTAAAAACGACCAGTTTTTGAATGATGAAGGAAACTGGTCTCACATCTTTTCTGACAAGCCCGGCCATGTGGTTCCACGAAACGCAAAAGAAGAATGGGAGCTGCGAAAAAAACTTGTCAGTATTCGAGATCTGGCTCTCAAAAAAGATCCGAGGTGCATTGACGCTTCTCAGCAATTTGTGCACGTCGAGGGACGAAAAAATAATTGTCGATTTATCTTCTACAAGGTAAGAAAAGATGCCATTTAAGTTTTAAAAATGATTGACTTTAAAGATTATGAAAAAGAAAATTTTAATGCATCTATATTTTTTAACAATGGTAATTTCAAGGACGAGAGGGAGACAAGTAGCGACGTACTGCACCTAGCCTGGTGGATAAGAATCGATGGAAACGGGCGCATCGTCGGAGCAGGCTGCAACACGGTCCTAGCCAAGGAGCGAATTCCACAGTTGTTTCTGTTCTTGCGACCCATACCAACTGGCGAAGCTTTGATGGCATTTTTTCTGAGGGAGAAGCATAAGCTTCATGGCAAGAAAACAGACGTGGAGTTTCATGATCACCTAAGCACCATTCGGAAAGGTCTGATTAATCAAATTAATTTAGTTAATCAGATCAAACCATAAAGATACTAGAAACCGTAGATGGGCGTCTCGCCTATTTCGGGATTAAACTACTTTCAAATAGGCATCTGTTTGGAGTTTTTTGGATATATTTGTGAACCAAATTAAATTAATTTTTTTGCTGATTGTTATTTAATATTAGGATTCAACACTTGGTTTTGAGTGCTTAAATGTCTATGGCACTCGTGACCAAATATCATCGCTTTTGACGATCGGAATGGGAATTTGGGCAGTCGGAACGGGACGCCATAGACATTCAAGCCAGGCCACAGATCTCACCCTAGTCATGGACTTAAGCAGTTTAGCAAAGTCTACTGAGGGAGGCTAGGCCATAGGCTATAAATTTGAACATTCAGTGTGGGAAAAAGCCATTCAAATTAAACGGGAATCGGACTGAGATTTTACAGCTCTCTGTCCCTCTCTCCCCTGTTTGTTCGTCTTTGGCCTGAAAGCGACCCCATTGAATGGCGCCACCAATTCCTGTAGCAGATCGCCAGCGGCTGATTGATGCGATTGAACAAGGGTCATCCATCGCAGGAAGCTGCAAGAATCTTGTAAATCAAGAAAAAAACGGCATTCCGAATCGCTGCCAACTTTTGACTTGATGGCAAAGTGGAATCCCTTCCTCGCGGTGGTCGTAAATAAGGATTGTGCAAGGCCGATCAGGAAATGAGAGAATTCTTGGTTGAGAAACTCGATGAAAATCCTTTCCTGACGCTCAAGGAAATGTCTGAACTGCTGACTGAGCGCTTTCCCAAGAAGCCGCATGTTCACCTTGTTCTTCACTTTTAAATATTCCAGTGGCCCTGAGATATAAAAATACATTAAATTAGGCGAATTCCCGTTTTCAATGGCTTTTTTCCCATTTTGATTGTCAATTCCACATGCTATGGTTGTGTATTCCCAAGCAGCCCGAGCCTGTGGCCTGGCTTGAATTGAATGTCTATGACGTCCCGTTTTGATTGTCAATTCCACATGCTATGGTTGTGTATTCCCAAGCAGCCCGAGCCTGTGGCCTGGCTTGAATTGAATGTCTATGGCGTCCCGTTTTGATTGTCAATTCCACATGCTATGGTTGTGTATTCCCAAGCAGCCCGAGCCTGTGGCCTGGCTTGAATTGAATGTCTATGGCGTCCCGTTTTGATTGTCAATTCCACATGCTATGGTTGTGTATTCCCAAGCAGCCCGAGCCTGTGGCCTGGCTTGAATTGAATGTCTATGGCGTCCCGTTTTGATTGTCAATTCCACATGCTATGGTTGTGTATTCCCAAGCAGCCCGAGCCTGTGGCCTGGCTTGAATTGAATGTCTATGGCGTCCCGTTTTGATTGTCAATTCCACATGCTATGGTTGTGTATTCCCAAGCAGCCCGAGCCTGTGGCCTGGCTTGAATTGAATGTCTATGGCGTCCCGTTTTGATTGTCCAAATTCCCATTTAGATTGTCAAAAGCGGTATTGCAATCAGGATATATATTTCTATTGCATTAAGTAAATAATAAACGTCGTTTAATTCACATTCCGAAGGACATTCTAACCATAGACTATGATGAATTAAACAGCGTTTATCATATATGAACTTCGATTGATCCTGATTTCGAGGAGGATTATATGATATACCGGTATTAAACCACTTTAAAGCTCACTTTCAGGGAGGTTATTGACATAGATTTATTTTGCGCGATTTAATCGATCACTTTCCCGGACATTTTGCAAGGATTATTCTATGTATCTAAATAAGCGAGCTTCTGCCTTCTCTTCCTTCGTGACTCAAGAAATTTCTTAATGAAATTTTGTCTATGGTAAGAATGTGGGGGCTTTGCCCCCACATCCCCAGCAGGGGCTTTGCCCCCACATCCCCAGCAGGGGCTTCGCCCCCACATCCCCAGCAGGGGCTTCGCCCCCACATCCCCAGCAGGGGCTTCGCCCCCACATCCCCAGCAGGGGCTTCGCCCCCACATCCCCAGCAGGGGCTTCGCCCCCACATCCCCAGCAGGGGCTTTGCCCCCACATCCCCAGCAGGGGCTTCGCCCCCACATCCCCAGCAGGGGCTTCGCCCCCACACCCCCATTCCCAACTTCAACCATAGACATACAAGTATGGCTCCGGGATTTATCTGAATACATCGGCTTCGGCTCTCGGGATTTAATCACATACCGACCTCAAACCCATAGAATATCTCATACATATCCTAGTTTTTGTCAAAATTACCATAGACAACACATTCCCGGCTCAGAATAGTACAATTTTTAACGATAAAATGAGCAATCGTATTTTATATGACTAGCCAATATGCGATCACGAGCCATTTAAGCATGCTTTTTGTGTTTAATGCACGCTTTTACACATTTATATCCTGTTACAATAAGCACCTATTGGAAATGATTCAAAGTTCTGTGGGGTTGGCTACATTCCAAGGGTGTCACGCACATTTCATCTGTATATTTGATGGAATGCAGTTTACGACGTATGAAAGTATTTTTTCTCTAATAATAAGAATACACATACGAGCATATAGAGGGCAACTAGCAAGTGGAAAAGCATTGTCGTTTGACCAAATAGTGCAACAATGAGTTTAACCATGCAGGAATGCTTTAGTCTCACTTGAAAATAAACTACCGTAAACTCTACCGACAATGCTATACTATGTTTCTAGCATCAATGGGTCAAACAAATCAAATTTGAACTAAAAAACAATTGCTTTTTTCAGAATTCAACATTGTATCGGAACGAGCAAATTCGGAGAGGCAGTACACTGCCGGAGCTCGACTCTCGGCGGCTGCCATTGCTGCTGCGGTGGAGGAAGGTCCGGAAGGATACGTTTTTGTAGAGTAGCTGTCTGGCTGCCTTTTAAGCTCCTTTACACTCAAGTGCAATCCCATTTCTGTGCGGATTTTTCGGATTTGCTTCCACTAAAATAGACATCACTTTTTTGTCTGTTAGCCGGGGCTCTAGTAGATTCCCTGTCATAGACTTGGTTGAGTATATAAATTTAGGACAACTTAGAGATCAAACTATTAGTTTTGAAGAAACATTTTTGCAATTTGGGAACTTTTTGTAACTTCCGGGATCCCGATGCGCATGATTGGTAACTTGTCAACGGCAATTTTTTTCATTTTTTATAGTTTTATGTGAAATAATTGCATATCCAATTTGTATTTGATTTTCATTGTTAGTATTATACTTAGAGATTTAGCATATTTAGATAACTACTAAATAAGATATGTATTGGTATTGCTTTTGATTCTTACAATCATGAGTGAGTGAGTGAGTGAGTGAGTGAGTGAGTGAGTGAGTGAGTGAGTGAGTGAGTGAGTGAGTGAGTGAGTGAGTGAATGAGTGAGTGAGTGAATGAGCGAGTGAGTGAGTGAGTGAGTGAGTGAGTGAGTGAGTGAGTGAATGAGTGAATGAGTGTGTGAGTGAGTGAGTGAGTGAGTGAGTGAGTGAGTGAATGAGTGAGTGAGTGAGTGAGTGAGTGAGTGAGTGAGTGAGTGAGTGAATGAGTGAGTGAGTGAGTGAGTGAGTGAGTGAGTGAGTGAGTGAGTGAGTGAGTGAGTGAGTGAGTGAGTGAGTGAGTGAGTGAGTGAGTGAGTGAGTGAGTGAGTGAGTGAGTGAGTGAGTGAGTGAGTGAGTGAGTGTGTGAGTGAGTGAGTGAGTGAGTGAGTGAGTGAGTGAGTGAGTGTGTGAGTGAGTGAGTGAGTGAGTGAGTGTGTGAGTGAGTGAGTGAGTGAGTGAGTGAGTGAGTGAGTGAGTGAGTGAGTGAGTGAGTGAGTGAGTGAGTGAGTGAGTGAGTGAGTGAGTGAGTGAGTGAGTGGGTGAGTGAGTGAGTGAGTGAGTGAGTGAGTGAGTGGGTGAGTGAGTGGGTGAGTGAGTGAGTGGGTGAGTGAGTGAGAGTTTTGTGCTGGTTGTTACTGTTTTGCTACAATGATTGATGACTGCAATAAAGGAAAGTTCTCTGAATCATGCGGCAGAAGAAAAATGAATCATGAGTATTTTTATCGTTCATATTTTTTCTTTTTTCATCTGTTAGCCCATCCCGGTATTGAGGAACCTCCGGTATTTGGGACCCCTACGCAGAGCTAACTTTAACAATCTTTTTTAATCTTAACCTTGAAATCAAAAACTGGTTTTCTGCAATCAACTTATAAAATATAGATCAAATCATTTCAACTGTACTCTCCATTTTAGATAGAATTTTTTCTATGCTGTCCTGACCTTTTTTAATTTGTCAGAGAATATACTGACCAGCATAATTTTTTCTGCCATGATTACTTCTAAGTAGGGTGATACGAAATCACATGGCAAACCTTGTTTCCATATTTTCCCATTTTGCTAAACACAAATCACCCACATCACAAGCGCTTACGACGGAATAAAGCCATTATGAGGCAATTTGAAACTTTGAGGAAGAATACAACCGTGGATACTTCTGAGGTAGATTCTCCCATTCTGATTCTCCCATTCTGTGTGTTCCCGAATTGCAAAAAGTCACCTGTCTGTGGCTTCATTCACCTGTCTGTGGCTTCATTCATCTGTCTGTGGCTTCAATTATCTGTCTGTGGCTTCATTCATCTGCCTGTGGCTTCATTCATCTGTCCTGTGGCTTCATTCATCTGTCTGTGGCTTCATTCATCTGCCTGTGGCTTCATTCATCTGTCCTGTGGCTTCATTCATCTGTCTGTGGCTTCACTCACCTGTCTGTGGCTTCAATTATCTGTCTGTGGCTTCATTCATCTGCCTGTGGCTTCATTCATCTGTCCTGTGGCTTCATTCATCCGTCAGTGGCTTCATTCATCTGTCAGTGGCTTCATTCATCTGCCTGTGGCTTCATTCATCTGTCTGTCTGTGGCTTCATTCACCTGTCTGTGGCTTCATTCATCTGTCCTGTGGCTTCATTCATCTGTCAGTGGCTTTATTCATCTGTCTGTGGCTTCATTCATCTGCCTGTGGCTTCATTCATCCGTCAGTGGCTTCATTCATCTGTCTGTGGCTTCACTCACCTGTCTGTGGCTTCGTTTATCTGTCTGTGGCTTCACTCACCTGTCTGTGGCTTCATTCATCTTTCTGTGGCTTCATTCATCCGTCAGTGGCTTCATTCATCTGTCAGTGGCTTCATTCATCTGTCAGTGGCTTCATTCATCTGTCAGTGGCTTCATTCATCTGTCTGTCTGTGGCTTCAATTATCTGTCTGTGGCTTCATTCATCTGTCTGTCTGTGGCTTCAATTATCTGTCTGCGGCTTTATTCATCTGTCTGTCTGTGGCTTCAATTATCTGTCTGCGGCTTCATTCATCTGTCTGTTTGTGTCTTCATTTATCTGACAGGTATTCACTGGGTCTCCCACTTGCCGTCTGAAATTCGTGGCATCTAATTAAACGCAGGGAAATTACCCCTCGCGCACGAAAGCCAATTATGTAAGGTCGGTCAGTAAAAGTACACAGTTGTTCGGGACCAAAAGCAAAATATGTCTCAGCTGTAGCAAAGTCGCTACAGAGCTGTTCAGGCGTGTGGCAGACTGCTCATAGGAAAAAAGAGACCCGGAAAAGGAGTAAAAATAGATTGACTACTTGGCACTACTCATGAGCTCCTTTCCCTAATTCGATTGCTTTGATGAAGCCAGCATGTACCAGAGCAGAGAGAGAGAGAGAGAGAGAGAGAGAGAGAGAGAGAGAGAGAGAGAGAGAGAGAGAGAGACAGGGAGAGAGAGAGAGAGAGAGAGAGAGAGAGAGAGAGAGAGAGAGAGAGAGAGAGAGAGAGAGAGGGAGAGAGAGAGAGAGAGAGAGAGAGAGAGAGAGAGAGAGAGAGAGAGAGAGAGAAGGGAGAGAGAGAGAGAGAGACAGGGAGAGAGAGAGAGAGAGGAGAGAGAGAGCGATTGACTTCAGCTCCTTGCACTGCAAATGACGCAAGCTTTTCCAACTCTCGCTCAGGCTCACTGGGTCTGGGGTGGCGGCTTTCAATGTTGCTGAGTATAGATTGAAGCCGGGAGGCCGTAGCCTTTGTGTGCCAGCGGCCCAGGCTCGATTCCAAGTGCAGTCGCATGAATCCTATATACTAAAATTTGGGGCTAAATTTGAATCTCGGCTTGGCTCTGCTCGTGCAATTAACGGCCTTGAGGCCCAACCCCCAAGGCACAGTGAAGTGTACATGCCTAACGATAAATAAAGTCAGGGCCGCTGTACACTCCTGTGTGAGTGCCTGTGCGTATGACTGCGTACGTATCCGCGCGCTTGTGTGCCTGCTCAGGGGAGTCGGCGGAATGGGCAGTAATGCCTCTCGTCGGTTGTGTGTCTATGTCGCTTAAAGTGCGCCAGGGTGCACACAGCCCCCTGACTCTAGTAAAAGAATAGATCGAAGCCATAATCCATATTTGCATGGATACCAGCCCTTCAATCCCTGCATCAATGCCAGCCCTTCAATCCCTGCATCAATGCCAGCCCTTCAATCCCTGCATCAATGCCAGCCCTTCAATCCCTGCATCAATGCCAGCCCTTCAATCCCTGCATCAATGCCAGCCCTTCAATCCCTGCATCAATGCCAGCCCTTCAATCCCTGCATCAATGCCAGCCCTTCAATCCCTGCATCAATGCCAGCCCTTCAATCCCTGCATCAATGCCAACCCTTCAATCCTTGCATCAATGCCAGCTCACAACACGGCCATCCCTGATTAGTCCGACGCCACCTCCACCAAAAGAGAGCTCGCACCCAGCTGTTATTCCCTGCAAAATTGCTGCATGCAAACTCCAGTTCGCTTCACGCTTTTGATAAACGCATTTATCGAAAATTTCTGATTTAATTGAGGCAAAATTGTATTTAGCAAAGCCATCTCTCGATATTAATTGTCTGTACAATATAAAGATTCGAGGGAGAGATTTGGCAGGCAAGCCAATTACTTTGCCGTCGTGAAATTGGGCTATTTTTCCAAGTCCATTTCCCTCTTTTTATCTCCTCTCAACAGCGTGCCCACTTGTTGTTTACCATGTAGGAATATTTCACCCGCCACTCAGCAACCCGGCCTTCTCCCATAGCTGGAGTGAGCTGAATACCTAAAATATTCTCGGAAATTCTAACTGAAAAATGTGTTCATTGAAATGCTGTGGAACAGGGAGGGGGAGGAGGCTAAAGACTAATGAGAACCGGCTGCTGCTGGTGCCGATGCATCATTTTAATCAGTCGGCTGGCCTCACGGGCCACCCGCTCACCCGCCACCCTAGGGCAACTACTCTGCTATAGATTCGTTGCAGCGTTAGTGTTCCTCCACACTAAACATTAATTACTTGCTTGAGCAAGGGGACCAAACAGAAATTTAGTGGTTCCTTACTTGCTTACTTACTTACTTACTTACTTACTTACTTACTTACTTACTTACTTACTTACTTACTTACTTACTTACTTACTTACTTACTTACTTACTTACTTACTTACTTACTTACTTACTTACTTACTACTTACTTACTTACTTACTTACTTACTTACTTACTTACTTACTTACTTACTTACTTACTTACTTACTTACTTACTTACTTACTTACTTACTTACTTACTTACTTATTACTTACTTACTTACTTACTTACTTACTTACTTACTTACTTACTTACTTATTACTTACTTACTTACTTACTTACTTACTTACTTACTTACTTACTTACTTACTTACTTACTTACTTACTTACTTACTTACTTACTTACTTACTTACTTACTTACTTACTTACTTACTTACTTACTTACTTACTTAATTACTTATTAAGATGATAAATTATAAAATAAAAAGACAATTATAAAAAGTTTCACGCACAATCTCTACGTAAAAAAGAAGGCGGAGCCTCGAGGGGTCGTGACCCGAGCGTCTGATGAAGCCAACGAAGGCTGGAGAATGTTGAGCTGTAAAAATTACAGATAGGCAAATTTTTCCCACACGAACTTTCATTAAGATGAGAGCAACATTTCTCTCGCTGATAGAGTTACTTTTTTCCAGATTTAATAAGGCATCAAGGATTACAAATAAAAGTGAAGCTGGGGAGACATGCAGAGATAGGCAGGATCGCAGAAATGGATCGGCAGACAGAATCGTTGCGAGAGAACAGGAGAGAACAAGCAGAAAACAGAGCAGCCAAGCCGTCGTGTGCGCGCACTCAGTCTCTGCCCTC
>NIVC01003488.1:71401-95330 GCA_002269645.1 Macrostomum lignano
ACACCTCACTTTACTCTCTACTTCTGTCTACACCTCACTTTACTCTCTACTTCTGTCTACACCTCACTTTACTCTCTACTTCTGTCTACACCTCACTTTACTCTCTACTTCTGTCTACACCTCACTTTACTCTCTACTTCTGTCTACACCTCACTTTACTCTCTACTTCTGTCTACACCTCACTTTACTCTCTACTTCTGTCTACACCTCACTTTACTCTCTACTTCTGTCTACACCTCACTTTACTCTCTACTTCTGTCTACACCTCACTTTACTCTCTACTTCTGTCTACACCTCACTTTACTCTCTACTTCTGTCTACACCTCACTTTACTCTCTACTTCTGTCTACACCTCACTTTACTCTCTACTTCTGTCTACACCTCACTTTACTCTCTACTTCTGTCTACACCTCACTTTACTCTCTACTTCTGTCTACACCTCACTTTACTCTCTACTTCTGTCTACACCTCACTTTACTCTCTACTTCTGTCTACACCTCACTTTACTCTCTACTTCTGTCTACACCTCACTTTACTCTCTACTTCTGTCTACACCTCACTTTACTCTCTACTTCTGTCTACACCTCACTTTACTCTCTACTTCAGTCTACACCTCACTTTACTCTCTACTTCTGTCTACACCTCACTTTACTCTCTACTTCTGTCTACACCTCACTTTACTCTCTACTTTTCTGTCTACACCTCACTTTACTCTCTACTTCTGTCTACACCTCACTTTACTCTCTACTTCTGTCTACACCTCACTTTACTCTCTACTTCTGTCTACACCTCACTTTACTCTCTACTTCGTCTACACCTCACTTTACTCTCTACTTCTGTCTACACCTCACTTACTCTCTACTTCTGTCTACACCTCACTTTACTCTCTACTTCTGTCTACACCTCACTTTACTCTCTACTTCTGTCTACACCTCACTTTACTCTCTACTTCTGTCTACACCTCACTTTACTCTCTACTTCTGTCTACACCTCACTTACTCTCTACTTCTGTCTACACCTCACTTTACTCTCTACTTCTGTCTACACCTCACTTTACTCTCTACTTCTGTCTACACCTCACTTTACTCTCTACTTCTGTCTACACCTCACTCTAGTCTCTACTTCTGTCTACACCTCACTTTACTCTCTACTTCTGTCTACACCTCACTTTACTCTCTACTTCTGTCTACACCTCACTTTACTCTCTACTTCTGTCTACACCTCACTTTACTCTCTACTTCTGTCTACACCTCACTTTACTCTCTACTTCTGTCTACACCTCACTTTACTCTCTACTTCTGTCTACACCTCACTTTACTCTCTACTTCTGTCTACACCTCACTTTACTCTCTACTTCTGTCTACACCTCACTTTACTCTCTACTTCTGTCTACACCTCACTTTACTCTCTACTTCTGTCTACACCTCACTTTACTCTCTACTTCTGTCTACACCTCACTTTACTCTCTACTTCTGTCTACACCTCACTTTACTCTCTACTTCTGTCTACACCTCACTTTACTCTCTACTTCTGTCTACACCTCACTTTACTCTCTACTTCTGTCTACACCTCACTTTACTCTCTACTTCTGTCTACACCTCACTTTACTCTCTACTTCTGTCTACACCTCACTTTACTCTCTACTTCTGTCTACACCTCACTTTACTCTCTACTTCTGTCTACACCTCACTTTACTCTCTACTTCTGTCTACACCTCACTTTACTCTCTACTTCTGTCTACACCTCACTTTACTCTCTACTTCTGTCTACACCTCACTTTACTCTCTATTCTGTCTACACCTCACTTTACTCTCTACTTCTGTCTACACCTCACTTTACTCTCTACTTCTGTCTACACCTCACTTTACTCTCTACTTCTGTCTACACCTCACTTTACTCTCTACTTCTGTCTACACCTCACTTTACTCTCTATTTCTGTCTACACCTCACTTTACTCTCTATTTCTGTCTACACCTCACTTTACTCTCTACTTCTGTCTACACCTCACTTTACTCTCTACTTCTGTCTACACCTCACTTTACTCTCTACTTCTGTCTACACCTCACTTTACTCTCTACTTCTGTCTACACCTCACTTTACTCTCTACTTCTGTCTACACCTCACTTTACTCTCTACTTCTGTCTACACCTCACTTTACTCTCTACTTCTGTCTACACCTCACTTTACTCTCTACTTCTGTCTACACCTCACTTTACTCTCTACTTCTGTCTACACCTCACTTTACTCTCTATTCTGTCTACACCTCACTTTACTCTCTACTTCTGTCTACACCTCACTTTACTCTCTACTTCTGTCTACACCTCACTTTACTCTCTACTGTCTGTCTACACCTCACTTTACTCTCTATTTCTGTCTACACCTCACTTTACTCTCTACTTCTGTCTACACCTCACTTTACTCTCTACTTCTGTCTACACCTCACTCTAGTCTCTACTTCTGTCTACACCTCACTTTACTCTCTACTTCTGTCTACACCTCACTTTACTCTCTACTTCTGTCTACACCTCACTTTACTCTCTATTTCTGTCTACACCTCACTTACTCTCTACTTCTGTCTACATCTCACTCTAGTCTCTACTTCTGTCTACACCTCACTTTACTCTCTACTTCTGTCTACACCTCACTTTACTCTCTACTTCTGTCTACACCTCACTTTACTCTCTACTTCTGTCTACACCTCACTTTACTCTCTACTTCAGTCTACACTCACTCTAGTCTCTACTTCTGTCTACACCTCACTTTACTCTCTACTTCTGTCTACACCTCACTTTACTCTCTACTTCTGTCTACACCTCACTTTACTCTCTACTTCTGTCTACACCTCACTCTAGTCTCTACTTCTGTCTACACCTCACTTTACTCTCTACTTCAGTCTACATCTCACTCTAGTCTCTACTTCTGTCTACACCTCACTTTACTCTCTACTTCTGTCTACACCTCACTTTACTCTCTACTTCTGTCTACACCTCACTTTACTCTCTACTTCAGTCTACATCTCACTCTAGTCTCTACTTCTGTCTACACCTCACTTTACTCTCTACTTCTGTCTACACCTCACTTTACTCTCTACTTCTGTCTACATCTCACTCTAGTCTCTACTTCTGTCTACACCTCACTGACTCTCTACTTCTGTCTACACCTCACTTTACTCTCTACTTCTGTCTACACCTCACTTTACTCTCTACTTCAGTCTACATCTCACTCTAGTCTCTACTTCTGTCTACACCTCACTTTACTCTCTACTTCTGTCTACACCTCACTTTACTCTCTACTTCAGTCTACATCTCACTCTAGTCTCTACTTCTGTCTACACCTCACTTTACTCTCTACTTCAGTCTACATCTCACTCTAGTCTCTACTTCTGTCTACACCTCACTTGACTCTCTACTTCAGTCTACATCTCAGTCTACTCTCTACTTCAGTCTACATCTCAGTCTACTCTCTACTTCAGTCTACATCTCAGTCTACTCTCTACATCAGTCCGTTAAATTACAGATTAAATATATGACTTATTATATCTTATGGATAAGCAGATCTGCAATCAGTGAATATACACTGTGAGAAGATCTATCTATTCCCCTGTTCATAGAGGTTAAGAGATTTCTCTGAGGACCAGAGTCTGGCTAAATTAGATTCAACTTCCTATACTATGCAGGCTGTATTATGCATAGGAGGCGATATCCCAGTCCCGAAGTGCACTCCCCCTAAGCCTGATGGTTCCTCTCTTCCCCTCTCTCTAAATAATTTCCTAATATGGGAATTGGTAATGTTTTCTATTGCTATAAAGTGTAGAAGTGTAGAATGGGAGATGCGGGTCTGGGCTGCAGCCTCTTCCCCCACCCCGGCCTCGGTCTCGCCAACGCCGGCTTAGCCTGGGGTCACGTGAGGACATGCAGGCCAGACATTAAAGCCCGCTATGCAAACTGGCGAGAGAGAGAGGAGTTTTACGTGAGGAGACAGTCAAAACACAGCTTCCTTTACGGGACACGGGCGCCATCATCGATTACAATTCTGTCTGAGTGCCTAACATTACCTTGGCCTGACCTGAACTCTCCTTACTTTAATCATCTACATCCTCCTCTCACATCCTTTCTGTCCTCTAATCCTGGAATCAATTCTTGAGTCTATACTCACGATCAGTATAGTATGCCTCAGACTGTGTTAATATTAGGATGCTACTGCTGCCGTAATTTATGGGAGCCAGACTAGAGAATCCTGTCTGCATTGATTGACGCTACTTATTGCACAGACTATACTCGGATATATTGTATGGCGTGGGTGAAACAACAACAACAGGGTCGGTATTTCTGCAGGGAGGGTAGGGTCGGTATTTCTGCAGGGAGGGTAGGGTCGGTATTTCTGCAGGGAGGGTAGGGTCGGTATTTCTGCAGGGAGGGTAGGGTCGGTATTTCTGCAGGGAGGGTAGGGTCGGTATTTCTGCAGGGAGGGTAGGGTCGGTATTTCTGCAGGGAGGGTAGGGTCGGTATTTCTGCAGGGAGGGTAGGGTCGGTATTTCTGCAGGGAGGGTAGGGTCGGTATTTCTGCAGGGAGGGTAGGGTCGGTATTTCTGCAGGGAGGGTAGGGTCGGTATTAATGCAGGGAGGGTAGGGTCGGTATTAATGCAGGGAGGGTAGGGTCGGTATTAATGCAGGGAGGATAGGATAGGGTTCGTGTGGATGCTAGACTAATGAACTCTCCACCGTTTAGAATGAAAGAACTCATTGCCATTCTCTGGAACACGTGCCAAATAATCCACAGGATAGTCAGATCCAATGCTGGAGACATTTTAATTAGGATTGAACTATGAGTAAATCATCTCTGCCTTCCAATTGAAAATTTTATAAAAAGACACCACGTGACCTTCTGGCTGTCAGTCAACGCCTTACTTTTTATTCGTTTTGCCTCCAATAACTGGTACTGAAACTGTTAACTGATTTTCTTTACTAAAAAAATTACATTTTAACTAATAGCATCAATAGGATGCAGGGATTGAAGGGTCTGATAGGATGCAGGGAGTGAAGGGTCTGATAGGATGCAGGGAGTGAAGGGTCTGATAGGATGCAGGGAGTGAAGGGTCTGATAAGATGCAGGGAGTGAAGGGTCTGATAAGATGCAGGGAGTGAAGGGTCTGATAGGATGTAGGGAGTGAAGAGTCTGATCGGATGCAGGGAGTGAAGAGTCTGATAGGATGCAGGGAGTGAAGGGTCTGATCGGATGCTGCACTCTGCCTTGTCCGCGAACCCGTGACACAGCCATCGTTTTTGAAGAAGATTTGAATTCATTTCTGAGATGAAAATATACGGAGAATGGCAATCAGCCGTGCATGATTTCAATAGAGTTATTTTACATCCTCACCGGAGTCACGTGCAAGACTCCCAGCGGGGGATGGAGGGCAGAGACTGAGTGCGTGCACACGACGGCTTGGCTGCTCTGTTTTCTGCTTGTTCTCTCCTGTTCTCTCGCAACGATTCTGTCTGCCGATCCATTTCTGCGATCCTGCCTATCTCTGCATGTCTCCCCAGCTTCACTTTTTATTTGTAATCCTTGATGCCTTATTAAATCTGGAAAAAATAACTCTATCAGCGAGAGAAATGTTGCTCTCATCTTAATGAAAGTTCGTGTGGGAAAAAATTTGCCTATCTGTAATTTTTACAGCTCAACATTCTCCAGCCTTCGTTGGCTTCATCAGACGCTCGGGTCACGACCCCTCGAGGCTCCGCCTTCTTTTTTACGTAGAGATTGTGCGTGAAACTTTTTATAATTGTCTTTTTATTTTTATAATTTATCATCTTAATAAGTAATTAAGTAAGTAAGTAAGTAAGTAAGTAAGTAAGTAAGTAAGTAAGTAAGTAAGTAAGTAAGTAAGTAAGTAAGTAAGTAAGTAAGTAAGTAAGTAAGTAAGTAAGTAAGTAAGTAAGTAAGTAAGTAAGTAAGTAAGTAAGTAAGTAAGTAAGTAAGTAAGTAAGTAAGTAAGTAAGTAAGTAAGTAAGTAAGTAAGTAAGTAAGTAAGTAAGTAAGTAAGTAAGTAAGTAAGTAAGTAAGTAAGTAAGTAAGTAAGTAAGTAAGTAAGTAAGTAAGTAAGTAAGTAAGTAAGTAAGTAAGTAAGTAAGTAAGTAAGTAAGTAAGTAAGTAAGTAAGTAAGTAAGTAAGTAAGTAAGTAAGTAAGTAAGTAAGTAAGTAAGTAAGTAAGTAAGTAAGTAAGTAAGTAAGTAAGCAAGTAAGGAACCACTAAATTTCTGTTTGGTCCCCTTGCTCAAGCAAGTAATTAATGTTTAGTGTGGAGGAACACTAACGCTGCAACGAATCTATAGCAGAGTAGTTGCCCTAGGGTGGCGGGTGAGCGGGTGGCCCGTGAGGCCAGCCGACTGATTAAAATGATGCATCGGCACCAGCAGCAGCCGGTTCTCATTAGTCTTTAGCCTCCTCCCCCTCCCTGTTCCACAGCATTTCAATGAACACATTTTTCAGTTAGAATTTCCGAGAATATTTTAGGTATTCAGCTCACTCCAGCTATGGGAGAAGGCCGGGTTGCTGAGTGGCGGGTGAAATATTCCTACATGGTAAACAACAAGTGGGCACGCTGTTGAGAGGAGATAAAAAGAGGGAAATGGACTTGGAAAAATAGCCCAATTTCACGACGGCAAAGTAATTGGCTTGCCTGCCAAATCTCTCCCTCGAATCTTTATATTGTACAGACAATTAATATCGAGAGATGGCTTTGCTAAATACAATTTTGCCTCAATTAAATCAGAAATTTTCGATAAATGCGTTTATCAAAAGCGTGAAGCGAACTGGAGTTTGCATGCAGCAATTTTGCAGGGAATAACAGCTGGGTGCGAGCTCTCTTTTGGTGGAGGTGGCGTCGGACTAATCAGGGATGGCCGTGTTGTGAGCTGGCATTGATGCAAGGATTGAAGGGTTGGCATTGATGCAGGGATTGAAGGGCTGGCATTGATGCAGGGATTGAAGGGCTGGCATTGATGCAGGGATTGAAGGGCTGGCATTGATGCAGGGATTGAAGGGCTGGCATTGATGCAGGGATTGAAGGGCTGGCATTGATGCAGGGATTGAAGGGCTGGCATTGATGCAGGGATTGAAGGGCTGGCATTGATGCAGGGATTGAAGGGCTGGCATTGATGCAGGGATTGAAGGGCTGGTATCCATGCAAATATGGATTATGGCTTCGATCTATTCTTTTACTAGAGTCAGGGGGCTGTGTGCACCCTGGCGCACTTTAAGCGACATAGACACACAACCGACGAGAGGCATTACTGCCCATTCCGCCGACTCCCCTGAGCAGGCACACAAGCGCGCGGATACGTACGCAGTCATACGCACAGGCACTCACACAGGAGTGTACAGCGGCCCTGACTTTATTTATCGTTAGGCATGTACACTTCACTGTGCCTTGGGGGTTGGGCCTCAAGGCCGTTAATTGCACGAGCAGAGCCAAGCCGAGATTCAAATTTAGCCCCAAATTTTAGTATATAGGATTCATGCGACTGCACTTGGAATCGAGCCTGGGCCGCTGGCACACAAAGGCTACGGCCTCCCGGCTTCAATCTATACTCAGCAACATTGAAAGCCGCCACCCCAGACCCAGTGAGCCTGAGCGAGAGTTGGAAAAGCTTGCGTCATTTGCAGTGCAAGGAGCTGAAGTCAATCGCTCTCTCTCTCCTCTCTCTCTCTCTCTCCCTGTCTCTCTCTCTCTCTCTCTCTCTCTCTCTCTCTCTCTCTCTCTCTCTCTCTCTCTCTCTCTCTCTCTCTCTCTCCCTGTCTCTCTCTCTCTCTCTCTCTCTCTCTCTCTCTCTCTCTCTCTCTCTCTCTCTCTCCCTGTCTCTCTCTCTCTCTCTCTCTCTCTCTCTCTCTCTCTCTCTCTCTCTCTCTCTCTCTCTCTGCTCTGGTACATGCTGGCTTCATCAAAGCAATCGAATTAGGGAAAGGAGCTCATGAGTAGTGCCAAGTAGTCAATCTATTTTTACTCCTTTTCCGGGTCTCTTTTTTCCTATGAGCAGTCTGCCACACGCCTGAACAGCTCTGTAGCGACTTTGCTACAGCTGAGACATATTTTGCTTTTGGTCCCGAACAACTGTGTACTTTTACTGACCGACCTTACATAATTGGCTTTCGTGCGCGAGGGGTAATTTCCCTGCGTTTAATTAGATGCCACGAATTTCAGACGGCAAGTGGGAGACCCAGTGAATACCTGTCAGATAAATGAAGACACAAACAGACAGATGAATGAAGCCGCAGACAGATAATTGAAGCCACAGACAGACAGATGAATAAAGCCGCAGACAGATAATTGAAGCCACAGACAGACAGATGAATGAAGCCACAGACAGATAATTGAAGCCACAGACAGACAGATGAATGAAGCCACTGACAGATGAATGAAGCCACTGACAGATGAATGAAGCCACTGACAGATGAATGAAGCCACTGACGGATGAATGAAGCCACAGAAAGATGAATGAAGCCACAGACAGGTGAGTGAAGCCACAGACAGATAAACGAAGCCACAGACAGGTGAGTGAAGCCACAGACAGATGAATGAAGCCACTGACGGATGAATGAAGCCACAGGCAGATGAATGAAGCCACAGACAGATGAATAAAGCCACTGACAGATGAATGAAGCCACAGGACAGATGAATGAAGCCACAGACAGGTGAATGAAGCCACAGACAGACAGATGAATGAAGCCACAGGCAGATGAATGAAGCCACTGACAGATGAATGAAGCCACTGACGGATGAATGAAGCCACAGGACAGATGAATGAAGCCACAGGCAGATGAATGAAGCCACAGACAGATAATTGAAGCCACAGACAGGTGAGTGAAGCCACAGACAGATGAATGAAGCCACAGGACAGATGAATGAAGCCACAGGCAGATGAATGAAGCCACAGACAGATGAATGAAGCCACAGGACAGATGAATGAAGCCACAGGCAGATGAATGAAGCCACAGACAGATAATTGAAGCCACAGACAGATGAATGAAGCCACAGACAGGTGAATGAAGCCACAGACAGGTGACTTTTTGCAATTCGGGAACACACAGAATGGGAGAATCAGAATGGGAGAATCTACCTCAGAAGTATCCACGGTTGTATTCTTCCTCAAAGTTTCAAATTGCCTCATAATGGCTTTATTCCGTCGTAAGCGCTTGTGATGTGGGTGATTTGTGTTTAGCAAAATGGGAAAATATGGAAACAAGGTTTGCCATGTGATTTCGTATCACCCTACTTAGAAGTAATCATGGCAGAAAAAATTATGCTGGTCAGTATATTCTCTGACAAATTAAAAAAGGTCAGGACAGCATAGAAAAAATTCTATCTAAAATGGAGAGTACAGTTGAAATGATTTGATCTATATTTTATAAGTTGATTGCAGAAAACCAGTTTTTGATTTCAAGGTTAAGATTAAAAAAGATTGTTAAAGTTAGCTCTGCGTAGGGGTCCCAAATACCGGAGGTTCCTCAATACCGGGATGGGCTAACAGATGAAAAAAGAAAAAATATGAACGATAAAAATACTCATGATTCATTTTTCTTCTGCCGCATGATTCAGAGAACTTTCCTTTATTGCAGTCATCAATCATTGTAGCAAAACAGTAACAACCAGCACAAAACTCTCACTCACTCACCCACTCACTCACTCACCCACTCACTCACCCACTCACTCACTCACTCACTCACTCACTCACTCACCACTCACTCACTCACTCACTCACTCACTCACTCACTCACTCACTCACTCACTCACTCACTCACTCACTCACTCACTCACTCACTCACTCACTCACTCACTCACTCACACACTCACTCACTCACTCACTCACTCACACACTCACTCACTCACTCACTCACTCACTCACTCACTCACTCACTCACTCACTCACTCACTCACTCACTCACTCACTCACTCACTCACTCACTCACTCACTCACTCACTCACTCACTCACTCACTCACTCACTCACTCACTCACTCACTCACTCACTCACTCACTCACTCACTCATTCACTCACTCACTCACTCACTCACTCACTCACTCACTCACTCACTCATTCACTCACTCACTCACTCACTCACTCACTCACTCACACACTCATTCACTCATTCACTCACTCACTCACTCACTCACTCACTCACTCACTCACTCGCTCATTCACTCACTCACTCATTCACTCACTCACTCACTCACTCACTCACTCACTCACTCACTCACTCACTCACTCACTCACTCACTCACTCACTCACTCATGATTGTAAGAATCAAAAGCAATACCAATACATATCTTATTTAGTAGTTATCTAAATATGCTAAATCTCTAAGTATAATACTAACAATGAAAATCAAATACAAATTGGATATGCAATTATTTCACATAAAACTATAAAAAATGAAAAAAATTGCCGTTGACAAGTTACCAATCATGCGCATCGGGATCCCGGAAGTTACAAAAAGTTCCCAAATTGCAAAAATGTTTCTTCAAAACTAATAGTTTGATCTCTAAGTTGTCCTAAATTTATATACTCAACCAAGTCTATGACAGGGAATCTACTAGAGCCCCGGCTAACAGACAAAAAAGTGATGTCTATTTTAGTGGAAGCAAATCCGAAAAATCCGCACAGAAATGGGATTGCACTTGAGTGTAAAGGAGCTTAAAAGGCAGCCAGACAGCTACTCTACAAAAACGTATCCTTCCGGACCTTCCTCCACCGCAGCAGCAATGGCAGCCGCCGAGAGTCGAGCTCCGGCAGTGTACTGCCTCTCCGAATTTGCTCGTTCCGATACAATGTTGAATTCTGAAAAAAGCAATTGTTTTTTAGTTCAAATTTGATTTGTTTGACCCATTGATGCTAGAAACATAGTATAGCATTGTCGGTAGAGTTTACGGTAGTTTATTTTCAAGTGAGACTAAAGCATTCCTGCATGGTTAAACTCATTGTTGCACTATTTGGTCAAACGACAATGCTTTTCCACTTGCTAGTTGCCCTCTATATGCTCGTATGTGTATTCTTATTATTAGAGAAAAAATACTTTCATACGTCGTAAACTGCATTCCATCAAATATACAGATGAAATGTGCGTGACACCCTTGGAATGTAGCCAACCCCACAGAACTTTGAATCATTTCCAATAGGTGCTTATTGTAACAGGATATAAATGTGTAAAAGCGTGCATTAAACACAAAAAGCATGCTTAAATGGCTCGTGATCGCATATTGGCTAGTCATATAAAATACGATTGCTCATTTTATCGTTAAAAATTGTACTATTCTGAGCCGGGAATGTGTTGTCTATGGTAATTTTGACAAAAACTAGGATATGTATGAGATATTCTATGGGTTTGAGGTCGGTATGTGATTAAATCCCGAGAGCCGAAGCCGATGTATTCAGATAAATCCCGGAGCCATACTTGTATGTCTATGGTTGAAGTTGGGAATGGGGTGTGGGGGCGAAGCCCCTGCTGGGGATGTGGGGGCGAAGCCCCTGCTGGGGATGTGGGGGCAAAGCCCCTGCTGGGGATGTGGGGGCGAAGCCCCTGCTGGGGATGTGGGGGCGAAGCCCCTGCTGGGGATGTGGGGGCGAAGCCCCTGCTGGGGATGTGGGGGCGAAGCCCCTGCTGGGGATGTGGGGGCGAAGCCCCTGCTGGGGATGTGGGGGCAAAGCCCCTGCTGGGGATGTGGGGGCAAAGCCCCCACATTCTTACCATAGACAAAATTTCATTAAGAAATTTCTTGAGTCACGAAGGAAGAGAAGGCAGAAGCTCGCTTATTTAGATACATAGAATAATCCTTGCAAAATGTCCGGGAAAGTGATCGATTAAATCGCGCAAAATAAATCTATGTCAATAACCTCCCTGAAAGTGAGCTTTAAAGTGGTTTAATACCGGTATATCATATAATCCTCCTCGAAATCAGGATCAATCGAAGTTCATATATGATAAACGCTGTTTAATTCATCATAGTCTATGGTTAGAATGTCCTTCGGAATGTGAATTAAACGACGTTTATTATTTACTTAATGCAATAGAAATATATATCCTGATTGCAATACCGCTTTTGACAATCTAAATGGGAATTTGGACAATCAAAACGGGACGCCATAGACATTCAATTCAAGCCAGGCCACAGGCTCGGGCTGCTTGGGAATACACAACCATAGCATGTGGAATTGACAATCAAAACGGGACGCCATAGACATTCAATTCAAGCCAGGCCACAGGCTCGGGCTGCTTGGGAATACACAACCATAGCATGTGGAATTGACAATCAAAACGGGACGCCATAGACATTCAATTCAAGCCAGGCCACAGGCTCGGGCTGCTTGGGAATACACAACCATAGCATGTGGAATTGACAATCAAAACGGGACGCCATAGACATTCAATTCAAGCCAGGCCACAGGCTCGGGCTGCTTGGGAATACACAACCATAGCATGTGGAATTGACAATCAAAACGGGACGCCATAGACATTCAATTCAAGCCAGGCCACAGGCTCGGGCTGCTTGGGAATACACAACCATAGCATGTGGAATTGACAATCAAAACGGGACGTCATAGACATTCAATTCAAGCCAGGCCACAGGCTCGGGCTGCTTGGGAATACACAACCATAGCATGTGGAATTGACAATCAAAATGGGAAAAAAGCCATTGAAAACGGGAATTCGCCTAATTTAATGTATTTTTATATCTCAGGGCCACTGGAATATTTAAAAGTGAAGAACAAGGTGAACATGCGGCTTCTTGGGAAAGCGCTCAGTCAGCAGTTCAGACATTTCCTTGAGCGTCAGGAAAGGATTTTCATCGAGTTTCTCAACCAAGAATTCTCTCATTTCCTGATCGGCCTTGCACAATCCTTATTTACGACCACCGCGAGGAAGGGATTCCACTTTGCCATCAAGTCAAAAGTTGGCAGCGATTCGGAATGCCGTTTTTTTCTTGATTTACAAGATTCTTGCAGCTTCCTGCGATGGATGACCCTTGTTCAATCGCATCAATCAGCCGCTGGCGATCTGCTACAGGAATTGGTGGCGCCATTCAATGGGGTCGCTTTCAGGCCAAAGACGAACAAACAGGGGAGAGAGGGACAGAGAGCTGTAAAATCTCAGTCCGATTCCCGTTTAATTTGAATGGCTTTTTCCCACACTGAATGTTCAAATTTATAGCCTATGGCCTAGCCTCCCTCAGTAGACTTTGCTAAACTGCTTAAGTCCATGACTAGGGTGAGATCTGTGGCCTGGCTTGAATGTCTATGGCGTCCCGTTCCGACTGCCCAAATTCCCATTCCGATCGTCAAAAGCGATGATATTTGGTCACGAGTGCCATAGACATTTAAGCACTCAAAACCAAGTGTTGAATCCTAATATTAAATAACAATCAGCAAAAAAATTAATTTAATTTGGTTCACAAATATATCCAAAAAACTCCAAACAGATGCCTATTTGAAAGTAGTTTAATCCCGAAATAGGCGAGACGCCCATCTACGGTTTCTAGTATCTTTATGGTTTGATCTGATTAACTAAATTAATTTGATTAATCAGACCTTTCCGAATGGTGCTTAGGTGATCATGAAACTCCACGTCTGTTTTCTTGCCATGAAGCTTATGCTTCTCCCTCAGAAAAAATGCCATCAAAGCTTCGCCAGTTGGTATGGGTCGCAAGAACAGAAACAACTGTGGAATTCGCTCCTTGGCTAGGACCGTGTTGCAGCCTGCTCCGACGATGCGCCCGTTTCCATCGATTCTTATCCACCAGGCTAGGTGCAGTACGTCGCTACTTGTCTCCCTCTCGTCCTTGAAATTACCATTGTTAAAAAATATAGATGCATTAAAATTTTCTTTTTCATAATCTTTAAAGTCAATCATTTTTAAAACTTAAATGGCATCTTTTCTTACCTTGTAGAAGATAAATCGACAATTATTTTTTCGTCCCTCGACGTGCACAAATTGCTGAGAAGCGTCAATGCACCTCGGATCTTTTTTGAGAGCCAGATCTCGAATACTGACAAGTTTTTTTCGCAGCTCCCATTCTTCTTTTGCGTTTCGTGGAACCACATGGCCGGGCTTGTCAGAAAAGATGTGAGACCAGTTTCCTTCATCATTCAAAAACTGGTCGTTTTTAGATGTTCTGGGTTGGTTGTCAGCAGAGCTGGTAGCGCCTTCATTGTCACGGCCTGAACGTCCGCCCAGCTCTGAGTCAGAGGAACTCTCCATTTCGGGAAAATTATTCCCAAGAAGTTCGTTTACAGTCCCTAAATCTAAACTGTCAAAAGTCCGCGTGGAGGCGAACTGCTTGCTATTCAGTTCGCCGAGAATCAGAAATGATACTACCTTGTGAACGGTGCTTCCCGGGGGAAACTCCATACGAAAACTGGAATGCACTGATTTGGGATTCAGTAAGACACCGCCGTATACTGTCGATCGTGTTGTTGCGTCCGAACTAGCGCTCAGCACTGCGGGTGCCCAATCACAATCGGATATCTTCTGTTGCCTCTGATGCAAGCTACTATTTAACTTATGCTGTATCTTGCTGTTCCAGTTCCTAAATTCTCTTCTCTTCGAGTCAATCAAATCTTGAATTTGTTGCCTAACATCCGCAGCAGAGCTTGATGGCAGACTGTCAGCCAACAGGTACTGGAGCGTTCTGACATCTCGCCTACGCAAGGCACGGACAGTCTCGGTCTTATTTAAGTTTAGTTGGCTTAGCAATTGATCAGTGGCCAGATTGCAACAATCATAGTGGCTTGCACCAGGGATTGATTCAGCTCGATCCAGTGTCTCTAGAACATTTTTCGCCATCTCATAACTCTTTTCCATTCTAACAGCTCGTTCGTGATCAAGAATTTGCTCTACTTGCTCCTGGCGAACGGTCATTGCTCCGAGGCTTTGGTGCATGGCCTTAATAATCAGGCAGAGTTTCGGAATCTTTGTTAGCTCTTTTAGTCTTTCAAACTCGGGAAAGAATCTACCCAAGCTGGGAAGGGCCTCCGTCATGTCCTTTGCGAACTGATTCTCTGGAGAATCTTCATCATCAGTCTCAGCGTCCTGGTGTTCGCCACCCATTGAAGCTACCATCCTGTGCGTTTTGACTTCCAAGCGAACCTTTCCAAACACGAACTCAATCGTGTCAGGTGTTTCCTCCACTTTCATCTCCATGTCTGTGGCTGCAATCCAGAATCTGCTGCAGCGAGATCTTTGCCCACCTCTTTCGCTTAGAGGTCTCAACAGCCAGCGCAGCTGATCTGGCAGTCCAGCGAACAGACCCCTACCGTTAAGCAATGGTCTCCGATCGAACGGTGGCTTCCTGCAGATCTCTAATCCGGAACTGAATTGCTTCATGATGTAGTCCGTGTTGAAAAGAGTGTCTAGGAGTGGAGTTCCTTTAAGCAGATCTGGTTGGCTACTCCAGTACTTTTGAAACGGGTGGAATCGAGCTTCGTGAAGATTGGCGGGCTTGTCAAGGCTAAAAGCCACACCCGGATGATCCATTAGCAGACCAGTCAGCACATCGAAATCGCTGACAAGATTCCCTTTGCTGCCCACGACAGAAATTTGAAACGTATTTTTGTTAAAAATGACCTTGTCAATGCTCAAATACGTGTTTCCGCATCCTGAAAAATCAAGTGTCTGATTTGGTACAAGCCAACCGTCCTCTGGAACGTCAAGATAGCATGGATTTATCAGGGCGGCTACGTTGTTAAAGTCCAGATTCTGCTCTCTAAGCATCTCACGTGCAGTTAAGAGCTCAAGCTGGCGTGTCTCACTTTCAGTGAATGCAGAGCTGCTGATGCTGTATTCCAAGCTCTGGTAAGCTATGATACTCTTCGGTAGTTCAAGAAAATAGGAATTTTCTGGCTGAGACAAACCACAGAGAAGCTGACCTGCGCACTTTTTGAGCACATTTGAAAATACCAGCGACTCAGACGGACGAACCAGAGGCAGCGACACAAATGGTGAGAAACGACCAGTGAAGGCTACTATCTCTAGAATCGAAATGAGCCGTTCAACATCATCTGGTCGTCCAACTTTCGTAGCGGCATCTCTCAGCAAGGCAAAAGCGTGTCTCGAAACATAGTTTAACAAAGCTGAATCGGAAAAGTTGTTGAGACAAATGCTCACTGAAGCGATCCCGATTTCAAACATGGCTTCTTTGAGCGCATATCTCTGGTAGAGCGACTCCTCTATTTCCAGAGCTCGTAGAAGCAGAGCTACACACTCAAGAAAACAGGCGAGGACCTCAGCAAGCGTTTCGCAAGCCATGGCAAGGTCCAGTGCGCTCATTGCCGCTTGCAGTGGCGTCATTTGGCCCTTTTCGAGTCTTCTGGAGATAGCGATCTCGCTCTTCTTCAACGCTTGCACGCTGTGTCCCGGTACGTAAATACCTGGGAATAGTGGGACTTGTGCTTTGGCTGGTGTTTCCGACGAAGCAGTCCGACGACTGAACATTCCCTGGCAGTCTGACCATGGGTTATCGATTAAATGGAACAGCGCATGAACCGGAAATGTCCCACAAAGAGCTCCGAATCTAGAGACAATACGCATTACAGATGATATCAAATCTGAGTGGTAGAAGACAGAGTATCCTTCGAGCACTGCTTGTGTGAGGTCCTTCATACCTCTGAGTTGAGCTGTTACATCACCTGAACAGCTGAGGATCCCTGCACCTCTCAGAAATAGACCTACAATTCTTGACTCAAGTTTCGCTTTAGCAAGTGCTTCGTCAGCCAGCTTAGCTGACTTGCTAGCCTGGCGTAGCAGCAACCTGTCTCTCGGTGACTGTGAGAACGCAATGTGAATCGAGTTGTTCAGATCGGCCGAGTCAACTATCAGCTTTAGCCGGGCTTCTTCTTGTGTTAAAAAAGATCGAAAATTTTCATTACTTTCCAAGGCAGACTCTTCATTTTCTACCAAGAGTAACAGCAAGCGCAGCTCTTGGTCAGGATCTTTTTCTTCTGAAATTTCCAGTACGAGCTCAGTTTGACGGCTCTGCAGTGACTCAATGTCATGCTCATTGCGTTGAGACTTCTGTAGAGCTAGCCACAGCGCCGAAGCAGCAAGAAAAAGTTTTGTAGTGAGAGCGATTGAAGGATCGAATGTTGCTTCGACCACAGACTTAGGCTGATTTATCTTCAGATTGTGCATCATTCTTTCGATACTTGCAATTCCTGTCGCCACGTAGGAAGCTACAAATCCTGTCTGAGGCGTCGCTGCCAACTCCTCCCACAACTGCAGTCTCTTCTTGGACTCAAGCTTAGAGCATGTGAGACACACAGGTCTGAACTCGTGACAGGCTCCTGCGACAAGGAAGCATTTTCGTTCGGATAAATCTTTCTCGGCACTGCATACCACACAACGAGCACCGAGGAAAAACTTCTTTATACCCCTTCTCTCTCTATTAACGTCGACGCGAAACTTGGGTAACACATCTTTGAGTCTTTGGCGCATCTTTTCGGGGTCGCTTGACAGTGGCTTGGAGCCAGATGGAGGAATCAATATCACCATGAGTTTTCTCAATTCGCTTTCCTTCAAGCTGGAAAGGTCATAGCAGCATACTAGTTCGCCTTCTTGAACTGGTGGAACTTTCGTCTGCGTATTCCTTTTCAGCGTTTTTTCTAGCGTCTCTCTCGCCCATTTGCAGGCTTCGGTGAGAACTTCATCGTCTAAATGTTCTTCTGAAAGCTCGCCTGACGCGATACTCTCAATAAAAACCGGGCTTTGCAGAGTTGACCGTCTCGTCCTCTTAATAACCCGTAGCTTCTCCTGAAGATCCAGAACTGCTTGACGAGTTTCCTCGAAAAACTTATTTGCGAATCCGTTTGGGTCGCATTGCGCTCCATGAGCCGTCTCGGAACTCTCCCTCCAAGCAGCGATTCTGCTCATGAGGTCCTTCGATAGTGTCTTTCCAGTTGGCAATCGAGGCAAATCAGCGCCACTCTCGTAATCCTCAGTTGCTTCATCTCGACGTTCGTCGTACTTCATTCGTTCGGTTTTATCGCACAGGACAGATTTGGCTTGATTCAGAAGCTTGGCCATGTCTTCAGCCTCGCTGCCAGCCTTGTCGGGATGATAGTTCGTCATTCGCTTGCGCCAAGCTCTCAGAATTTCCGCCTCGGAAGCAGCTTGCGTCACACCCAGTAGCTGGCAAAAAATTGTTATTGTGAATATTATTATGGCTAATATTGCGTCATTAATACAACTGAGACTTAGTGGTGTTAAAAAAGTCACTCACCGAGTAGAAACTTGGTAAATCTGAGTTGGCCATTTCTACTTTCGTTTTGAAGCCAAACTACCAAACTCAGTCGAAGTCTCAGACTTTGACGAAAAAACCTGAAAAAAGAAGCTTTGGATATAAGCGCGCATCGGCGCACACAACAGTTTTTAAAGAGCTACTCCCGACAGAGAGTATTGTGTACTTTTTTGTTGGCTGAAAGCAAAGCAATACGCGCTCGTACTTTCCATAGTTTTTAAAAAAGCCTTTTCCCAGTCTATTTCAACAAAACAGATATGCAGTCTCGTCACTTCTTCCTCGTTTCACTCTCGATTGTCAATGGCTTAAAGTACGTGAAGAAGCTATTGAACAGGCCAAAAAGAGATAGGTTGAAAAAAGCGAGGAGCGAAGGCCGAAGTTTGCTTAAACTTGTGTAGCGAGCTGAGTATTAGGCATTTGGAAGCACAAAAAGAAAAGTATTGCCCAACTGACTGAATAAAACTTGTCTAAATAGAAGGACGGCAGTATAATTTGAGTTTGAGATGTGCCTCAGTTCCCCACTTTTAGCCATAGACAATCGAGAGTGAAACTATAGCAACTCGTAAAATGTACTGCCGCCGGCTAAATTCAATGTTGGCTTGTCTAAATAGAAACTTAAAATGGTGCTCTAAATTAAATGGTATGACGAAATTGCTAAAAATAGACTGCGAAATGTACATAATAAAGTAGGAAATTTAGCAAATATGAGCGTATAATAAAGTGTGCCGTAAAAAGTCCCGAGTCACTAGGCAGAGGATTTGTCAGTTAGTCTATTAGTGGCCAGATACAAAGTTAAAGGTGTTGCGTATTGCTATGGCTAATGCAAAGTATAGACTTTTACTTCGAAAATAGTCTATGGTTTTTGCGACGCGATACGGTACTCTCCTTTGTTTGCTAAGCTTCGAATCTTTTCATTTAGGAGCACAAGACCCTAGGAGCGCGCTGCCGCTAAAATATAGCTTAATTTCAAACTACCATAATTCATTGACTTGGCGTTCCTCAAACAAAACATGGCGACGAGGATAAAAAGCAACTGAGGGTCGAGGAAAATTCCGCACCTGCTGCCCTCAAAATGGCTCAGTCAATGGAGTACCGTCTTGGTGAGATGCCACTTTCTTACCCAGAGATAGAACAATACTTCAAACGACTTCTGTTCTACCTGGAGGCAACTGAAAAGAATGAGCAAGCTAAAGCAGTCCTACTGGCTACCTGCGGTGAATCTGCATTCAATCTGGTGGAGGAGCTGATAAAACCAGAAGACATCACCAAGGCCGGTGTTACGTTCAAGTCGATTCAGGACACTTTGCTCGAGCACTTCAAACCGAAAGCTCTGCTTCATTATGAGCGACATGTGTTCCATTCTACTGTTCAAAAGGACGCGGAGAGCATTACAAATTTCGTTGCACGGCTCAAGCAACAGGCGAACAAGTGCCAATATGGTGAATTGCGCGAAGACCTGATCCTGTCTCAGTTTATCTTCGGACTTCGTAGTCAGAATCTGCGGCAAAAACTGCTATCCAAAGGCACGCTTGAGCTTAATGATGCTATTCAAGAGGGACTCATGACCGAGTCAATTGCAACTGCTACAGACAAGCCGGAAACTATCGCTAATGTGCAGAATGCTGGGACATTCTCGAGACCAAGAAGCTGCAGTGCCCAACGCTCTGTCTCATTCAAGCAACCTCAGGGACATCTGCATAATCAGTCGAGCGGCAAACCTAAAGGTAAAACAGCTAAGTGTCACACCTGTGGGAAATCGGGACATCTACGATCAGCATGCAGGTTCCAAGAAGCCAAGTGCCATAAATGCGGCAAGGTAGGACATCTAGCTACCGTGTGCAGATCAAAGGCTATGAACGCAATCCAACGAATGCCAAGCTGCAGCCCTTCACCAGGGAACACTAGCTCTTACCATCTGGAACTCATTCATGCGGTTAGACAGCCAAAAACGGGTTGCTCAGATCAGTGGTTTGTTCGGTGTCGTCTAGGAAAAACTGAAGTCAACATGCTTGTGGACACCGGCAGCCAAGTAACCGTGGTTCCGGATCAAATCGCCAAGAGCTCAGGCTTAGAGTTACAGCCAGTCAGCCAAAAACTAAGATCTTACGGAGGTTTTCAAGCTACGGTCACTTCTGTCATCTACGGGGCAAAGCTACAGGTTATTGGTGGCAAGTCTGCTTCAGAAAACATCTACGTCGGTCATGATACAACAGCTATTCTGGGCATGAACTTCATACCGTCCCTAGACCTAGTGCGAATGGATCAAGCGGTTCGAGTGTCGAATGAACACAAGTGCCTACCAGTCGTCCGAGATCAAAACTCAAACTTCATTGCCAGCTTTCGCTTACGTTCGGGTGTGAGTATGGAAGGCATGCGATTTCCTGCTCGCTCACTTCCTTTCTCCATGAAGTCTATGGTAGAAACCGAACTAAGAAGACTTCTTGCTTCAGGAATCATCTATTCAGTCAAGAATCCTACTGTTGCAGCGCCAATAGTCCCAGTGGTCAAGCCCGAGGGATTAGTAAGACCTATTCGACTGTGTGGCGACTACTCTATGACGCTCAATCGTCTTATTGACGTGGACAAGTACAGGTTTCCGAAGATGGAGGAGATCCTGGCTAAGATTCCCAACGCTAAATTCTATACGGTCCTAGACTTAGAACAGGCCTTCTTACAGGTGGCTCTATCCCCTGAGAGCCAAGAGCTCACATGCATTTCTACTCACATGGGATTCTTTGCATTCAGATATCTACAATTCGGGATTTCCGCGGCGCCTCTAATATTTCAGGAAATCATGGACGAAGTTCTTCGGGATGTACCATTTACAGCCTCATATCAGGATGACATCATTATTGGGACTCCTGAGGATTCAGCCGAAAAACACATGCAGCTGGTTCGTCAAGTCAAGGATCGTTTGGCAAACTGCGGGTTCAAGATTAACCAGAGAAAGTCTCAAGAATGTCGTAGAGAAGTTCGATTTCTTGGCTTCATTTTGCGCGATGGAGGCATGCACCCCGACCCAGCACGAATGGAGGCGTGGAAGAGGTTACCATATCCAAAAGACAAAGACCAACTGCGCAGCGCTCTGTGCACCTTCCGACACAATGGCGTCTTCTGCAAGAACTTTTCAATGATTGCACGACCGTTATATCAGCTGCTGAAGAAAGGAGTTCACTGGAGTTGGCATGGAGAGCAGTCTGCGGCATTCGACAAGCTGAAGAGCATTATTGCAGGCGGTGTGATAACCGCATACGACATTACGAAACCGTTGTACTTGATTTGTGACGCCTCTAAGGATGGCCTCGGGTACGTTCTAGCTCATGATCCAATGCAACGACAGGTTGTCTGGCTAGGCAGCGAGTCCTGACTCCAGCGGAGAGCAACTACGCTAACATTGAGCGGGAGGCGTTAGCGATCGTCGAAGGGACCAGATACTTTTATCAGTACCTCGCGGGTCGAAAATTTACCATCATTTCTGATCACCGACCGCTTCAGTACATATTTAATCCGAACAAGGTCTCCGAGCGAGTTTCAGCAAGGATTCAGCGATGGGCATTACTGTTAAGAGCTTACGATTACAATGTGATGTACGTCAAGGGTGAAACGATGTACGCTGCAGACACTTTGTCTAGACTTCCATTGCAGTCGGATTCAGCGGATCAGAAGATCAACCTCTTAGAAATCAATGCACTGGAGGGTTTCGGAAACCCCGAACAGCTACTGCAGAGGATCGTGCGAACTAAAGATTACAAGTTGGACATGCTCAAGAAGTACATTCAAGACGGCTGGCCTGCTTATCCACCACCAGCTATGCTGCCATATTCACGCAATAAGTTGGAATACACACTCCAAAACGGAGTGATTTTCAAAGGATTGCGCATCGTCCCACCCTCTAGCCTGAGAAGCGAAATTCTTCAGATGCTTCACGAGGACCACCCCGGCATCGTGAGGATGCTACGTCTATCCAGACAGTACTTCTGGTGGCCCGACATAGATGCTCAAATCAATGCATTCGTTCAACGTTGTGTTCAATGCCAGCTACATGCTAGGAAAAGAAGCAATGCAAATCTGTCGTCATGGCCGGAGACAAAAAGTTTCTTCGAGAGAGTTCACGTTGACATCGCTACTTTCAAAGGTCAACGCTTCCTTGTCCTGATTGACGCATTTTCAAAATGGGTAGATGTACAGTCCGTGCCGTCAATGAAAGCATCCATTGTCATCAGTGCGCTGAGAAAAACGTTCAAGTATACCGGATTGCCGAAAAATCTGGTTTCGGACAATGGTGGAACTTTTGTGGCAGAAGATTTCGTTACTTTCCTGCGAGAGAACTACATCGACCACACACTTACTCCCCCAGGACATCATCAGTCCAACGGTCAGGTGGAGAGAGTCATTGAAGAATTGAAGTTTTATTTAAGAAAGTTAAACGCTGGTGCCAATCTTTCTGAGCTGGAAAGGCATTTAGCAGGATTCTGCCTGTTTCAGAATACGACTCCTCACTGCAATGGATCAATTCCGGCACTTCTGGTGTTTCAGCAGTCGCCCCGAACACGTCTATCAGCCATTTGTACAGAGAGGACGAGGCCGGTTCAAGAGCCAGTTCCTGTTTTCGTGCGTGTGGAGCACAAGGAGCAACGGGTCCCCTCTGAGCTGAAGTCTACAGTTGGTACAAATACTTTCCGAGACGCAGAAGGACGACTAGTGCACCAGTCCGATGCTACTGCTCGTACAGAGGAACTACCGATTGATGATTCGAAGCAGTCTGGGATCACCCCTCGTGATACTGATGCAACTACGTGCCAAGACAGTGCTACACAAGTCCAATGCGCCATGCAATGCAGTCGCCTAGGCACAAGGAACACGGTGTGCTCGAGTTCCGTAGGAGCACGCGAGTCAGGCGACCTCCGGAACGATTAACTTATTTCTGAATTGCTTGAGGCGTAACTTTGAACTGCACTGTATAAGCATCGGTGGGGGTGTTGCGTATTGCTATGGCTAATGCAAAGTATAGACTTTTACTTCGAAAATAGTCTATGGTTTATGCGACGCGATACGGTACTCTCCTTTGTTTGCTAAGCTTCGAATCTTTTCATTTAGGAGCACAAGACCCTAGGAGCGCGCTGCCGCTAAAATATAGCTTAATTTCAAACTACCATAATTCATTGACTTGGCGTTCCTCAAACAAAACAAAAGGGAAGGGGATCAATCTTTGATCCGCCGAGCTATACTTGTGTACCAGCCTTTAGGGGATTATATGGACGATAAAATGGGATCTACGCAGTTTAGAACATTTCCCGTATCTAAAAGTTGGTACAACTAAGAAAAATCGGAGAACCGATGTTCGTCAATATATTCTATTTGCAACATGAAATTTGCAGCGGATATGCAACGGCTTATGGAAAAATTAGCTTACCAGTGCAATTTCCAGCTTTTTCTACCATTCCTTGAGAAAAGAGACTTGAAATGGCTGCTCTCTCTATAAACGAGCATAGCTATAGTTCCATGTTGGTCGTGCTTATTTACCCGTACATGTACGTTAAACAATCAAAAGTGCACCTGGAGGGGTGGCTGAGGACTGCCCTGCCCCTGTACAGTTTTCTTAAAACTTTATTACGCCCGTCGAAATTGTAACTGGGAGCATTTTGG
>NIVC01003489.1:0-95272 GCA_002269645.1 Macrostomum lignano
GAATAATGTGTGAACTATCATCATTTCAGACGCATCAACGTCTGCACTGCCTCAACGATCGGATCAACTGGTTCCACGACCAGCTCGACCAGCGCAACTGGGACTCAATCTCCAGTCACTGTAGCATCGACCACAATGATGCAGAGTGTCACCACGGCTGCCATTTCGTCCGGATTGTCGAACCTGAGCTTCGCCTCAAGCGTACTGCTTTGGTACAACTTCGAAAGGGTTTTATGAACCTGGCGAAACCCGGGCCGTTTCGATGCCTCACCTTTTGGTGTTGCGGATCAGGATGCGCTCAAAGGAGTTCGCCTCAACGGGTCCTCCGGTTCCTATCTCGAGATCATTCGACCAACTTTTTCAAAATTTTAAATCAGGGAAAAGCTTCAGCTTCTTTTTTCAAGGACTTTTGCTAACAACGCCTCGTGAGTTTCTGCGAATTCAATACTAATATAATGTATTCGAAATTTTAACGCGTTATTACTCATTATTAACCACACAGCGGTTGCATACATTGCAGGCTTCGATGCATCAGTTCGTTAGCAGCTGCTCGCACAACACCACCGTCAGCCACTTCAGCACTGACATCGCTGCCAGGATTTACTCCAAGACCTACTTTTCCGACGGCTCCGAAGAATTCGCGTCTGTGGGCGCAGAAGCAGCTCTTCGAACAACGGTACTCAGCAAAGCTACTCTATTGGCTGGCCTTTATTGGAGAGGACAATGAGTACCTGGACGAGTGGTACATGAACGGAAGTTTCTACGACACGGAATCACCGAACAAAGACGGCGACAGTCCAGCCGCCAACTCGACCTTCGACTGCCTGCGCATCGGCAACTGCTTCAGCGCCGGCCCTCGGCCCTACAACGGCTGGCTGCAGTGCTGGGGCTTCGTCAACGGCACCCTCGGCCTGTCCGAGTTTAACGGCCTTCGCCACTTGTGCAACTCTTAGACTGCGCGCTCTGAATCCACGGCGCAGCCAGAATGGCCAGAACTTTGTAAGAATGGTCAGAACTTTGTAAGAATGGCCAGAACTTTGTAAGAATGGCCAGAACCTCTATCGCTAAATAGCATAGAATTGTCAACAGGCGTCCAAAGCGTCTTGAAAATGTAAATCAGTGAGTGAATCCAGTGTTAGGCAAATAGCAAGAATTGTAACAGCTTGGTAGATGCTAGGAAAAAATCTGATAGAAGTGCAGAGAAAACGTGATGTAGAAATGATGCGGTACTGCTGACAGTTGCTAAGTTTGAGAAGCAGTCTAAGAAGTCCTCCCTTAACTCTTATACAACTGCCTAGCTGTCTATCCTTGCAGTCTTACTTTCTTTCTATTTCTTGATTTTCTTTTCATCTATCTGCAGTTTTCATTGTTTGCTGAGATAATTGAAGAAACTTTGAAGAAAACATTTGCTGCTCCAAAATCGATTTCTAAGACTGAGCAAAGTGAAACAAAGGCCTGCAACAGTTATTGCGGCAAACGAAGGCTCCGTTCTGCTTGTCTGCTTCCCTACAATAGAGCGACTTTTCTCTAGTTGGGAACAATTTTCATCATCAAGGATGCTGAGCTTCCGATCACGGGGCTATAAATTTCAATCGATCGGTTCTGAAAAAGCTTTCCCAAGTCAAAGTATCCGGAGGCCGTTAAACACACGAGAGACTCCAGGCGGGTCTGTGGCTGTTGAATCCGACATGCACAAAACTGAAGCAGTGGAGGGAGCTGTTGCAGTAGATCAAAAAGCTTCTTTTCAAAGCCAGCTGTTTTAGTAGTTTTTTTGTTCTGGTCACACTGATTGATTTATTTACCAGATTACCCAATCCAGAATTTTTATAATTAACGCCAGTCTATATTTTAGCGCCTCGCATTCTGCCGTTTTGTTATTTTTTCTTATTCTGCAATCGTGTTGAGTTTCCAACTGTTTTTACGCACAGCGCGATCTAAAAGTCACGCATGCCAGGTTTTTAATTCTGAGTTTGGACAAAAAATGGTGTTGAAAAAACGGATCCCTGACTTGACCTGATCCTGATTGACAGCCTTTTAAGCACGCACAGATGTTGTTGGTATTTTTTGCCAAGCTGGTACGTGTTCCTCTTTACAAACCATTCATTCTATTTGCTATGCTTTAAATCTGCTCACTTTTCTCGATTTCCTTAGATAGATATAAACATGCGTAATTATGCATATTTGCCTTCTTATCGTCAGCGAACTATCCTGTTAAGTCTTAATATAATATGCCTATTTTTGTAGCCCAGTCCCTTCTGTCGGCTCTTGAATTTAAAGTAGTGAAAACCAGACATCATATTCTAAAAAACTCTACCTTAAATTAATTTATACGTGACTGAATCAATTGCGACTAGCGAGCCCTGGCTGTGAAACAAACATGACGTGATGCAAATCGGACTGCTTCTCAGCAGCAGAATCATGGAGTAAAAATTTCACTTCACAATTTTCCTGCTGATGAGGAACTATTGGCTACAGAATCCATCCCGTAGATCTTCGGGCACAGGAAAAAACTGACTGGTATGGTACGGCAGTTTTATATGAGAGTTTCTGTTCCAGATGCTAAGGTCTACATTTCTAGGGGCGCGGCCTGCTGTGCACTCTGATGTGCCTGATGTGCCTGATGTATGGTCTGATGTGCCTGATGTACCTGATGTGCCTAATGTATGGTCTGATGTGCCTGATGTACCTGATGTGCCTAATGTATGGTCTGATGTGCCTGATGTGCCTGATGTGCTTGAGGTGCCTAATGTATGGTCTGATGTGCCTGATGTGCCTAATGTATGTTCTGATGTGCCTGATGTGCCTGATGTGCTTGAGGTGCCTAATGTATGGTCTGATGTGCCTGAGGTGCCTAATGTATGGTCTGATGTACCTGATGTGCCTGATGTGCTTGAGGTGCCTAATGTATGGTCTGATGTACCTGATGTGCCTAATGTATGGTCTGATGTGCCTGATGTACCTGATGTGCCTAATGTATGGTCTGATGTGCCTGATGTGCCTGATGTGCTTGAGGTGCCTAATGTATGGTCTGATGTGCCTGATGTGCCTAATGTATGTTCTGATGTGCCTGATGTGCCTGGTGTGCCTAATGTATGGTCTGATGTGCCTGATGTACCTGATGTGCCTAATGTATGGTCTGATGTGCCTGATGGGCCTGATGTGCCTAATGTATGGTCTGATGTACCTGATGTGCCTAATGTATGCTCTGATGTGCCTGATGCACGCTCTGATGTGCCTGATGTGCCTTATGTGCGCTCTAGTGTTGCCTGGTGTGCACTCTGATGGCACAGGCTCGATTCCAAGTTCTGTCACATTAATCTGGGGGCTAAATCAGAATCTCCGCTTGGGTCTGCTCGTACAATTAATTACAATTAATTGAGGAGCCAAAGCACAGTGAAGTGAACATGCCTAACGGCCCCTGTACACTCCTGTGTGTCCGCGCGCTTTTGTGCCTGCTCAGGGGAGTCGGCAGAATGGGCTGTAATGCTTCGCCGGTTGTGTGACAATGTCGCTTGAAGTGCGCCAGGGTGCACACAGCCCCCGGCTCTAATAAAAAATCACTTCGTTCACTTCGATTTCCTTCTCAGTATTCTACTAATCAGTAGTATAGACGTTATATTTTCATTCTTCTTTCCACTTTTCTTCCCTTTTACGATTCTCCATTATTTTCTTGAAACACACCAGGCTAGACTCGTCTTCTTTGCTAATCTCTGAATCTAGTCGCGCCGGGCGGATCTTGGAAAAGCTCTGGTCCTGGACAAATTGTTGTCTATCTGTTTTAATTTTTTGACTCGCTTAGAAAATAATTATTCGTTCCATTATGAAAATGGTGCCTGAATTTGAAAATTATGAAAATCTAATTTGTGAATAGTAATTTTATTAATTGCGAGAAGAACGCCTTCCGCAATATTCTTTTAAGTTGTCTTGTCTACAGGAAAGTACATCAATGCACTTTCGAATGCTACGAGCGTAGCTACTCAATTGAATAAAGATTTCAACTGGATTCGACCTTCAACCATCAGACTAAAAACAACTGAACTCATTTTCAACAAACGCAGCTATTTCTACTTATAGTAGTTCGTAGCAAAATAGTGCAGTTTGTATCTACGTGTACTGTTTCGCTATAACTGCTTCATTATTCTGACCATTTGTATAATATACTGTCACCCAAACACCATCACACATGACTTCTTTCCCACACGTTTATTATTCATCAACTCTTCCTTACATTGGCCTGAAAAAGGTGGAATAATGGCCACGAATGTGTGGAATATTGGCCTTAAATGTGTGGCATCTGTGCTGGACAAAATGCAGATAAAATGCACTTGTTTAGCATGCAGCTTGACTGGAAAACTCGGACGCTACGCGCGCTCGTATTTCGGCTCGAGCTCGGCTACATGCCTGCCATTGGCTGAGCTCTTCTACCCAATCAAATTCTGTTCGCGCATTTAAACCGCTCTCACTCGTAATTTTCTCTCCGTTTCGCTCAAGCCTCTCCAAATGAGATCGAAAGCTGCCCCTACAGTTTGCTCAGCTTGTGCTGTCTGAGTTGAAAATGCTCCAGACAATTCTGTTGCTGCTCATGCAGACTGCTGGCAAGTATGCGGAACAGAGAGACAATGACTGCTCATCTCAGCTCAGCGCAGCCATATTAAATGGCAACATTGAAACCGTGGACAGTTGCCTGGTCAGACATGTCGACGTCAACAGGCTCGCGCCATTCAAAGGCAGCTGGCTGGCTCCTGTGCATCTCGCGTGTGCATTCGGACAGAGGGAGATTCTCGATAAGCTAATAAAAGCAGAAGCCGATGTTGACCTTCAACTCAGCAACGGGATGTCGGCCCTCTTCATCGCGTCTGGTAATGGGCAGGTGGAAGTTGTGGACTTGCTCATCAAGGCTCAGGCGGATGTGAATCTTCGGGAAGCAAGCGGGCGCTCGGCCCTCAACGTCGCCTCACAAGAGGGCCATTTCCAGGTAGTGGAATCCCTGATCAAAGCGCATGCGGACCCCAACTTACAAGACAATGCAGGCTATTCACCTGTTTTTATCGCATTGCATTGCGGGCACCAGAGAGTGGTGAAGTCCCTGCTTAAAGCGAGTGCGGATCCCAACTTGGGCAGGAAAGATGGTGTCTCATCTTTGCACATCGCATCGCAACTGGGCGCTAAAGATGCGATGCAACTTCTTGTCAAAGCACTCGTGGATCTTGACATTCAGGAAGCACATGGCTGCACACCTCTTTACTTGGCATCGCAGAGCAACAGCATGGAAGTAGCGAACTGCCTACTGACCGCACAGGCGGATCCGAATCTCCAGGTCGTTAGTGGAATTTCACCTCTGGCATTCGCAGCTCAGAAAGGCGGCTGTCGGTAATTGAGGCGCTCTTGAAAGGGCGCGCTAATGTCGACATTCAAGAAGTCTATGGGCGCGCGCCGCTGTACGTTGCCTCCGAAAATGGCCATCACCAAATTGTAGACTTACTCATCAAGTCTCAAGCAAGCATCGATCTTCAAGAATTGAGGGGTCGGACGCCTCTCTACATTGCAGCAGAAAATGGTCACGAACGGGTGGCAAATTTTCTTATTGAGGCCCAGGCCGATGTAAACCTGCAAGAAATTGAAGGGTGCTCGCCTCTCTTCATTGCCTCACAGCAGGGGCATCACCGAGTTGTCAATCTGCTCATTAAGACGCAGGCTGACGTCAATTTGCAGGGAATCGGTGGAGGATCGCCTCTCTTCATAGCATCGCAGAATGGTCATTGGGGAGTGGCTGAATCCCTCATAAATCAGAATGCCGACGTCAACCTGCTAACAGACGAGGGGATATCACCGCTTTATATCGCCGTGCAGAATGGCTACTACAGGATAGCTAAACAACTGATTGAGGCCGATGCCAAAGTCGATCTTCAAGAGAAGCACGGTCGCTCTGCCCTTCACATTGCAGCATATTCCGGTCAACGCTTAGCGGTAGAGCTGCTCATCAAAGGCCAAGCGGATGTCAACCTTCGTGAAAGCGACGGATCTTCACCTCTATTTGCGGCAGCATTGCGGGGACACCACAGTGTAGTAAGCGCTCTTATCGAAGCCAAGTCAGAAGTCGATTCCGTGCAAAGGGACGGTGCAACTTCGCTCTTTGTTGCCTGTCAAAATGGTTTTATAGAAGTAGCGCGCTCGCTAATCAAAGCTCGGGCTGATGTTAATCTCCAGAGAGACAATGGTGCATCGCCACTCTACACTGCCTCCGAAAACGGACATACCGCAATGGTTGAATTGCTGATCATGGCGCAGGCTGATATTAATCTTCAAAGGAAAAACTGCATGTCGCCACTGTACATTGCTTCTCAGAATGGAAATTGGCAAGCGGTGGACTTGCTAATCAAAGCGCTCGCTAATGTCGATGCCGTCAGTGACACTGGGTCTTCACCTATCTTCACCGCTTCTCAAAATGGCCATCATCGAGTAGTGCGCTTACTTATTAAGGCTAATGCAAGTGCTAATCAACAACTCCTCAATGGCTGCTCTCCCCTGTACGCTGCATCGGAAAGCGGTCATCGGCAGGTCGTTGGGCTGTTAATTAAGGCTCAAGCCGACGCCAACTTGCCCAGTAGGAATGGCTGCTCACCTCTTTTCGTGGCTTCGCAGAACGGCCACGAGCAAGTAGTAAAACTGCTCATAGAAGCCGGGGCCGACGTTAATCTTCAAGACATCGAAGGACGCTCAGCCCTCTTCATTTCCTCACAGCAGGGTCATCATCAAATAGTGGAAAACCTCATCAAAGCAGAAGCTGATCTAAATGCTCAAGATTTTCAAGGCTGTTCACCCCTATACATCGCATCGCAGCAAGGGCATTCAAAAGTTGCACTTTCGCTGATAAAGGCAAACGCGGACGTGAACCAGCAAAAGCATGACGGAGTGACGCCACTTCATATCGCATCACAGAACGGTTTCTCTGAAATCGTGGAAGCCCTGCTCGAGGCAAGAGCAGAAGTCGGTCTTTTATCTGAATCAGGTCAGTCGGCTCTAACGGCTGCATTTCATGGTGGCCATCGTGCTGTGATGTCTCTACTGATCAAGTCAATGGGAGGCAGGATAGTTCCCAATACAGGTAGTGTCGTCTCAAAAACAGGCTCTGCTAATTTCTTTGACGAGTTACTTTCGGGGTGAGTTTATTGCGAGCGTACATAAATTCGCTATAAAAGTTAAATAGGAATTACAAACACGATTAAAACTTGTTAATTTCCATCTCCTAGCAAACTTTGCTCACTGATAATCCTCTTCATTTTTCAGGTCGGCTCTCGTTGAATACCGACTGAGCCAGCGGCTCTCTTCTGCTCTGTGTAAGTCAGGATTTGTTGATTCCAGAGCCGCCCTACAGAGTGCAGTCGCCGATGTCTTGCAAGCAATACTGCAGAATCGGCGGTCGGACAAGTCCTTTGTTGTCGGAAGCTACTCAGAAGGCTGGGGCAACAATCTGAAGACGCTGGATGGCCGGACGGACTCGGAGTCCGATATTGACGTGATGAGTCTAATTCCTGGTAGGCTGTACCATCTGAGGGGCATCTGCAGTGCTGATTGTAGCGATGCGAAGGAGCACGTAGATTACATTAACGGCCACGTAAAAATACCCGGATATGGTAAATAAGCAAACAATTTGTGTTGAAACCAGCAGTATCTGAGTAAAAAATTTCTGCAGTAGAATTTCGTTTACATTTTAGCCTCCAGCCCAGCGACCCCCTTTCACGGATCTTCACTCAAGCCAGCCGTGGATCAGGTCGATGCCAGCCGTCTCTGCCGCTACCCGCCCATCGCTCCTCTTCAGCCTGACAGAGTCATCAAATCCAACATCCCTCAGCACCTACTGGAGTCACTGAGGCAGGAGCTGCTGGCTTCGCCATGCCACGTGGTCCATGCTGCTTCTCCAGGTCAAGACGGCGAACAGCTTCGTGTGAGCACCACATTCCTAGAGAAGCGAATGCTCAGAAGTCTCTCCACCCTACAGGGCCAGCTATTTATCGTACTAAAGTATTTGATTAAGAAGATTATTTCAAATAAATACGGCTTCAACGTGGCCGGATTCAAGTCTTATCATGCCAAAACTATCACATTCCGAATGGTGGAGGAAACACCAAGGGAACTGTGGAAGCCAGAAAACCTCTTGAGCCTCGTGAGAAGATCGCTGCACATGCTACTTGACTGTGTGGAAAGCAGTCATACCCCCGATAATGCTCATGGCCGGGTCATGAACCACTTCTTTCTGTGCAATGCAGACATTTACCTAAAAGGAGTGGAGCAGAAGGGTAGTGGTGTGAGCGCAGCTTTTGAAAAAGCCGCAGTTACCCTGAAAATTGTGATCGACTACCTGCCCCAGCTGCTGCTTCAGTTCCAAAGCAGTCTGAAGCCGGCCAGCAACTCCGGCAGGTTCTACTTTCACCCGTTCCTCCTCTTGCCACATTTCTGCATGTCCCAGAGACCCGCGTTGAGTTCTGGCAGCCTTGAATTTCACGAGATCTACTATGTGGTCAGAGAAGCCATCGAGCGACTTTCTCACGGAGACTGTGGCAAGGAGTCCCAAGAGACTCTCACAGCACTGCTTGCCAGACTGCCAGACTGCGCCTTCTCAGCTCGAGAAGCACTCAGAATTGTTGCCAGTCTGAAATTCGGCTACCGAAGCACCGCGAAGAGAATAATTGACAACTGCAGGGGCCATGTAGTGAGCCGCGGCATCGACTGGTCCACTGAAAGGACCGCAACTGACGCCACCGTTGAGTTCGTGTGGCGACATCTGAAAAGTCGAGACTCACTGTGGAGATTTTGCTTTGAATTCAGCCAGCGACCGGCATTAGTAAGAGAATTGTCTGCGGATATCTCAGAGTGCTTTCCCATCAGGATGAGCAACTACGAGACATATTTCTATGTGAACTTCGACGCTCTGCTGCAGTCGCTTCGCCTGGAGTTGTGTGGAGTTGGTGACGCGGATGCGCTGGACTGGATCCGGGATATGGCCCGGCGTGAGGATGCGGATGAGCAGGAGCTGCTATCAGCTGCTCTCTACTCACCGGACTCCGAGCAGGTAGCGTCACTAACACTGAAGCTGAGACACCTGGTCGGCCCAGTTCCCGCCTGGTTTCTGGACCGCCTGGCAACCAAATGGCGGCTGTAGAGTTTGTGAAGATGTAGAGAACTGCGGTCTGTCGGCAGCGCTCTTTTGGTGACGCTCTTGTGATCATACGGTTAACTGATTTCTTCTTTAAAAACACATGTTTTCCTTCAGAAATTCCCTGTTTAAAATGCCAACATTCTCCTTTAACAACTGAAAACGCCTGTAGAGTTGTAGATGGTAGACATCCTCATCCAAAAAGAACAGTGTACATGTACAGATGCTAATGTGCATATGTGGATACTTGTATGGCTATTTTTTCTTTCGCTTCCTATTCCCCAACGCCCCAGCTACAATTTCCCAAATCCTTAGTGTATGTGCACTACAGTACAGTATTTGCACCAGCGCTTGTAATTGCTTTAAAATCGCGTCATTTTCTAATGACGACTGGAGCATTGCGGCAGTGCGGCCTGAGTTGGAGTAGCTGCTCGCCAATGCGTAAACAGGTAGAGTTTTTATGTACATTCATACTGTGCCTTCTGTGAGTATAGTACAGCAAAACGAAAAGCCATGAGCGCTGTTTTGAACCTTATAATTAGAGCAGCTCACAAGAGTACAGCAAACTCAGTCTAAAGTTATAGAAACATTTGCTGCTATACGTACGCAGCTGGGCAGACTGACGCTCAGGCGGCAGGGTAAGAGCTGCACTGCATCACCATGATCGATAAGCCATAGGCGTAGGGTGATGGCATGGAGTTGCAGGTACATTTGAGCCCCATGATACCGTGTGCACGGTGCAGCTCTTTAACTGGTGCATGTACTCAGTGCTTGCTCTTGCTGCAAAGTTAAACACTTGTATACTAGGGTACTGTAGCTATAGCAGAGTGCCGACACTGACTAGTGGCGAGAAATCCGAAAGTTGCACTATTATGCATGTAGCTGCTGTACGCGAATGCACATGTGTGGCTTCGGGTACATGTAGGTCTCATGTACATGCACTAATTTTAATGTCCCTAACCATGTACCTGCAGTTCAGGGAAGCAGCCAGACTGACAAAAAACCGAGAACTCAAACCGCTCCTGGCCTATCGCCATTTCGAATCTCACTTTTGGACACATTTCAAAGCTTACATACGCAACAGCATGTAATAAAATGTTTCTATCCCTGCGACATGCTTTTGGCGCCATTGTCAGAAACCCTTGACATGCACTGGCGCCATGTACTGTCAGAAACTCCTGACATGCTCTGGCACCATTGTCAGCAACCTCTGACATAATCTGGCACCACTGTCAGAAACCTCTGACATGCTCTGGCACCATTGTCAGAAACATCTGACATGCTCTGGCACCATTGTCGGAAACCTCTGACATGCTCTGGCACCATTGTCAGAAAGCTCTAACATGCTCTGGCACCATTGTCAGAAAGCTCTAACATGCTCTGGCACCATTGTCAGAAACATCTGACATGCTCTGGCACCATTGTCGGAAACCTCTGACATGCTCTGGCACCATTGTCAGAAAGCTCTAACATGCTCTGGCACCATTGTCAGAAACATCTGACATGCTCTGGCACCATTGTCGGAAACCTCTGACATGCTCTGGCACCATTGTCAGAAAGCTCTGACATTCTCTGGCACCACTGTCAGAAACATCTGACATGCTCTGGCACCATTGTCGGAAACCTCTGACATGCTCTGGCACCATTGTCGGAAACCTCTGACATGCTCTGGCACCATTGTCAGAAACATCTGACATGCTCTGGCACCATTGTCAGAAACCTCTGACATGCTCTGGCACCATTGTCAGAAACTCCTAACATGCTCTGGCACCATTGTCAGAAAGCTCTGACATGCTCTGGCACCATTGTCAGAAAGCTCTGACATGCTCTGTCACCATCGTTGGAAAACCGTTACATGCCTTAATGAAGGAGGCTTCACCCGAAGATAATTATACATTTATGTACCAAAAAACGAATTTGTATTTCATCAAACAGCAAAAATGAAAAAAACATTTCGCTTCAAACACGAGAGCAGACATTTACAGTCAGAGAAACAAAAATATTCATAGAAGTCAAACAAATAAGAACACAAAAAATATTGTCGACGCATCAGCTTCACACCCGCTACTTGCTACTGAAGCCAGTAGTGTAATCGAGACAGAAAAATGGAGAAGCACTCAGTCAGGAGGATATTAGAATTCTGGCTTTGTGTACAGGCGGCATGGCAGGTTGGGTCCACGCGAACAGTTCAGACCTGCCAAGCTGAATTTTATGTACAGAAATTTTTACTGAGAAACAAGCTAAGGAGGCATTGATGAGTAAAAAATAAAGATACTGTTTGCTGCTCAGTTAACTGAAAATGTCTAAAAAACGAGTGCACACAATCACACATGCTCCAGCATTTCAACGGTATGTACATGCTCAAATATTGGTTGTCAATAGGGCCATTCGGTTGCTAAGGGCGTTAATATTGGTCAAATATTGGTTGCTAGGGGCACCACAAGTTTTATTGGCTTGCTAAGTATATTAAAGTGTTTATCCGTTGCTAAGGACGCTGTCGAAAGCTTTTTATTGCAAAGGCCGGTCACCAAGGTCTCCAGAGGCTGTCTCCGGTGGGCACGCCGCCGCTGTCGTCAAGGCAACAACGGTCGCCGATCACCGTCGGCTCGTACGGCCCGGGCGAAATCGGCTCGTAGCGCGGCTGCTCCGGCGGCGGCGGCTGCTCGCGAAAGGCGCGCCGCTTCTTCGCCGGCGGCTGCAGCTGCCGCATCGGCGGGGGCGGCGGCGGTGCCGACCGAGGGTTCGGCGAGGCCGACAGCTCAATGAGCGCCGCGGCGGCCGTGGCGGTGGCGCTGGCTGCGGCCAGCGAAGTTGTCGACAACTTCTTCGGGGTCGGCGGGGTCGCCGAGTGCTGATTGGACAGATCGCCCAGGGCCGGCCGGCTGGCGGCGGCGGAGAGGGCGGATATGGGGGAGGGCGCGGGAGCGGACGCGAGCGCGGCCAGTTTCTCGCGCCCGATAGCCGCAGGCGAGTCCGCATTGTCCAGATAGCCCCTGCGGGTTGGGTTTGAGCTCAGTCAGCATCTGACTGTTCTGCTTTTGCTACTGTAAGTACGAGCGGTGAAATGTAAGAAAATGTCTCAGGCCATAGACTAATCAGACACATGAGCATACAGCTCAGGCCAGACTACTCAGACACATGAGCACAAAGCTCAGGTCAGAGACATCACACAGACACTGATGAGCACACAGCTCAGGTCAGAGACATCACACAGACACTGATGAGCACACAGCTCAGGTCAGAGACATCACACAGACACTGATGAGCACAAAGCTCAGGTCAGAGACATCACACAGACACTGATGAGCACACAGCTCAGGTCAGAGACATCACAGAGACACTGATGAGCACACAGCTCAGGTCAGAGACATCACACAGACACTGATGAGCACACAGCTCAGGTCAGAGACATCACACAGACACTGATGAGCACAAAGCTCAGGTCAGAGACATCACACAGACACTGATGAGCACACAGCTCAGGTCAGAGACATCACACAGACACTGATGAGCACACAGCTCAAGTCAGAGACATCACACAGACACTGATGAGCACACAGCTCAGGTCAAGAGACATCACACAGACACTGATGAGCACACAGCTCAGGTCAGAGACATCACACAGACACTGATGAGCACACAGCTCAAGTCAAAGACATCACACGGACACTGATGAGCACACAGCTCAGGTCAAGAGACATCACACAGACACTGATGAGCACACAGCTCAGGTCAGAGACATCACAGAGACACTGATGAGCACACAGCTCAGGTCAGAGACATCACACAGACACTGATGAGCACACAGCTCAGGTCAGAGACATCACACAGACACTGATGAGCACAAAGCTCAGGTCAGAGACATCACACAGACACTGATGAGCACACAGCTCAGGTCAGAGACATCACACAGACACTGATGAGCACACAGCTCAAGTCAGAGACATCACACAGACACTGATGAGCACACAGCTCAGGTCAAGAGACATCACACAGACACTGATGAGCACACAGCTCAGGTCAGAGACATCACACAGACACTGATGAGCACACAGCTCAAGTCAAAGACACCACACGGACACTGATGAGCACACAGCTCAGGTTAGAGGCATCACACAGACACTGATGAGCACACAGCTCAGGTCAGAGACATCACAGAGACACTGATGAGCACACAGCTCAGGTCAGAGACATCACACAGACACTGATGAGCACACAGCTCAGGTCAGAGACATCACACAGACACTGATGAGCACAAAGCTCAGGTCAGAGACATCACACAGACACTGATGAGCACACAGCTCAGGTCAGAGACATCACACAGACACTGATGAGCACACAGCTCAAGTCAGAGACATCACACAGACACTGATGAGCACACAGCTCAGGTCAAGAGACATCACACAGACACTGATGAGCACACAGCTCAGGTCAGAGACATCACACAGACACTGATGAGCACACAGCTCAAGTCAAAGACATCACACGGACACTGATGAGCACACAGCTCAGGTTAGAGGCATCACACAGACACTGATGAGCACACAGCTCAGGTCAGAGACATCACACAGACACTGATGAGCACACAGCTCAGGTCAAGAGACATCACACAGACACTGATGAGCACACAGCTCAGGTTAGAGACATCACACAGACACTGATGAGCTGACAGTTTTTGCCATAGACAAGTCGGTAAGACAGCGAATGGATGAATAAAAATTCTCACTTTTTAATTTTGTCCACAAGTTCGGCTTTGGTCAGGCGCTCGGACTCGTGGCACAGCCGGTCAATCAGGATGAAGATGTTCTGGATGCCCTTCTTGTAGCCAGTCAGGTAGCTGCGGATCAGGCTGTCTGGATTGGGGATTCCGGTGTGAGGTGGTGAGTTAAGGATAGCAGCGAGGGGGCCGTAGCCCAGCGGTAGCGCAGCTGCTCTGGTGTGCCAGCGACCCAGGCTCGATTCCAAGTGCAGTCACATTAATTTGGGGCTGAATTGGAATCTCGGCTTGGCTCTGCTCGTGCAATTAACGGCCTTGAGAGCCAACCCCCAAGGCGCAGTGAAGTGTACATGCCTAACGATAATATAAAGTTAGGGCCGCTGTACACTCCTGTGTGAGTGTGTGCCTGCGTACGTATCCGCGCGCTTGTATGCCTGCTCAGGGGAGTCGGCGGAATTGGCATTAATGCCTCTCGCCGGTTGTGTGCCTATGTCGCTTAAAGTGCGTCAGGGCAGGGTGCACACAACCCCCCTGCCTCTAATAAAAAATAAGGATAGCAGCAGGTACCCGAGGAAGACAATTTGGGAGACTGGGAGAGGTACTGTACGCCGCAGTCAGGGACAGGTGCTGTAGTCAGGGCTGATGTAGTCAGGGGTGTTATAGTCAAGGGTGCTGTAGTCAAGGGTGCTGTAGGTAGTCAGGGGGTGCTGTAGTCAAGGGTGCTGTAGTCAAGGGTGCTGTAGTCAAGGGTGCTGTAGTCAAGGGTGCTGTAGCCAAGGGTGCTGTAGTCAAGGGTGACTGTAGTCAGGGGGTGCTGTAGCCAGGGGGTGCTGTAGTCAGGGGGTGCTGTAGTCAGGGGGTGCTGTAGTCAGTAAGTCAGGGAGTGCTGTAGCCAGGGGGTGCTGTAGTCAAGGGTGCTGTAGTCAGGGGGTGCTGTAGTCAGGGGTGCTGTAGCCAGGGGGTGCTGTAGTTAGTCAGGGGTGCTGTAGTCAAGGGTGCTGTAGGTAGTCAGGGGGTGCTGTAGTCAAGGGTGCTGTAGTCAAGGGTGCTGTAGTCAAGGGTGCTGTAGTCAAGGGTGCTGTAGCCAAGGGTGCTGTAGTCAAGGGTGCCTGTAGTCAGGGGGTGCTGTAGCCAGGGGGTGCTGTAGTCAGGGGGTGCTGTAGTCAGGGGGTGCTGTAGTCAGTAAGTCAGGGAGTGCTGTAGCCAGGGGGTGCTGTAGTCAAGGGTGCTGTAGTCAGGGGGTGCTGTAGTCAGGGGTGCTGTAGCCAGGGGGTGCTGTAGTTAGTCAGGGGTGCTGTAGTCAGGGGGTGCTGTAGTCAGGGAGTGCTGTAGCCAGGGGGTGCTGTAGTCAAGGGTGCTGTAGTCAAGGGTGCTGTAGTCAGCACTGCAGCCTCACCCTCGGCAGCCGCAGGCCGCAGGCGGTCAGGCGTGGAGGCGGCGGCCTTGGAGTCCATCAGGGCAGCGGCGGGGGCAGCGGGCGGCGGGCCCTGGCAGCGCCTTTCCCGCCTGAGCTGCTCAACAAAGCGGATCATCTGCTCGAGGATCTCCGCCTTCTCGGTGCCCGGACTGAACTGCTGGCTACCGAGGCAGAATTCCGTGGAGATGTCGGCGGCAACACCGCCTCCTTTGAGCTCCTCCTCCCTGAGCAGCTGGTGCATCCGCTCGAAGCAGGCATTAATCCGGTCCCTGCGCTTCTTCTCGGCCCGGGACTTGCTTTCGCGCTGTCAATTGTGATGGGCGAGTGTGTATTGAGATGGCGAAGCATTTCATTACATAAATTTAAGCATAGTTACTCTCGCCGTTTACTCAATTGAATAGAGAGAGCAGCATGTACTTTTCAATTATTGATGCAATATTTAATTAGGCACCATAAATTTTCATGATTCTTTGAAATTTACACTTGAAATTTGCTTTTGGAGGTTGCTAAAAAGTTCCCTGATATTGAATTTAAGCTTTCATTTCATTACTATTCTAAGGTTTTAAGTCAGAGTTACTCAGTTATTAGATTCATGTTTGATTTATCCTGTTAAGATGGAGTAGGGAAATCTCAAATAACTTTTAGCTAAGTGTTAATCCAAATCCCAAACCTGATAATTCCAATCACAGTGCGCATAGTGCTTACCCTCCTGGGATTGATGCCGCCCGGGCTGCAGTTAAGCGACGAGTCCAGGCTGGTATTGAACATGCTCCGGTTGAGATTCTCGCCGGCGCCAGCCAGAGAGCCAGACGATGATACGTGCAGCTCCGCCGAGTTCTGCTGCTCCATTGGCGCGTAGTGGATTTGGCAGGAGCTTCGTTTGAATGCAGAAATGTTAGCAGGCTCTCAGGCAGACCTACTAACTAAGCAGAGATTTTATACGCCCGCCGCCTCTCCAGACAGAAAATCTCAGTTTAAAGCTGGCCTGGGCCTCTCGGGCGGGCCCGAGTGAATCATTCCCGATCCGGAGGGGCCTGGGGGAGGCCTGGGTGCTGCGTTCGATGGGGTTGTAAAACCCCCTTGTGTCCCTCGGAAGGATGTACAGTGAAGGATGGCATAAAGCCTGCCCCACCACCCCCGACCCCGCGCAGACCCCCATGATTTGGGGGCCCACGCAAGGCGGTTTATAATACTTAAAGAACTGGGCTAGGCCCCGTGAGTCACTAATAAGGGGGCCAACAGCAAAGCGAGCCCACCCTACCCCTATGTGCCGCCATTATTCAACTCTGGGACCCCAGCCAGCCAGAACCACCAGAAGGCCTAAAGCAGAAAGAGTTGTGGCCGTGGGGCCGCGCCAAGCCTTTCCTGTTTCTTTATCCTTCCTCTTCACCTCTCCTACCCTTGGGGTCGACCGGGCTTTCTTATTAGCAAGGTTATCGCTTCCGATCTGCGCACAACGGCACAAGTGGAAAAACAAAGTATTTATATGCAAGGTATCTGTATAAAGCAAATAAAGACGAAACGAGGATGTCATTTCAGGCCAATACGACTCTGACCTGACAGTTGCGCACCAGAAATTTGTTCAGGGGGGATTTCGGAGGGTAAAGATCCCAGCGGGGACGGAAGGATTAGCTCTGTATTTTGGCAAAAATGCGCTTGGTCCCCTCTGTGATTTTTTCAGGTCTCCTGGAGTACATTCTATGTATGACAGCCTGCAAGGATTGTGTACAATTATTGACAGTTCAGGCCTAGCTCATAAGCTAAAAATGGATGCTGATTACGAGCGCATTGCTTACGATGGTTCCAGAGAAAAATCAGTTACTACGATTAAATATGTCTGCCATATCATACAAACAAACTAAAATCCTCTTAAATTCCTTCCCGCTTTAAGTGTTCAATCAATCTTCAGTGTATTTGATGCGTAAGCTCTTTGAAAAGAAACGACAATGGGCTTACATACAGTTCCGATGAACAATCCGCTATGAGGCGCAGCTTTAGAAAGCGCAAGGACATCCAAATACATGTAAGGACTTAGAAACATTAATTATATAGTCTTTGTCACTACCGCGGTCACCTTCTCAACAGATAGCAAGTCTCTCTGAGCATTAAATCGGCCCTAACAAACAGACTGGAACTTTATTTAAAAAATTAAAAATCCTTCTCGGAGAAGAAATCTGCCAAGTTGCAGACCGCCAAGTTGCAGAGTGCGGCGTCCTGCTCGGCACTGTGCCAGCCGATGATGAGTTTGCTGCGACTGCGGGCCGCCGTGAAGCCCTCCGGCCGGCCAAGCTCTCCGCCGCTGCACTTTATCTGCAGTGGCATGTCGGACAGACACTTGATACGTCAAGTCACAGAGACCAGGTGCGTCGCCATAGGGGGGGGGGACAGGTGGGACGTGTCCCCCCGTCCCCCCCCCAGTAAAAGCTATGGGGAGGCATGCCACTGCTTTGTCCCCCCACCCCCACCTTGTGACTCGTTGTGGTCATCAATAATTTTTCTTCAAGGCGCCAAAATATAGCGCCTTCGGTGCCAAGATGAGTGCCTGCGGCGCTAAAATGAGTACCTGCGGCGCCAAAATGAGCGCTGACAACACGATTCTCACAATAATGGAAATGAAGGAATTTAGTCATGTACATGTTGAATTCTCGGCTTTGTCCCCTCCCCCACAATAAAATCCATGGCGACGCCCCTGACAGAGACACTGATGAGCACACAGCTCAGGTCAGAGACATCACACAGACACTGATGAGCACACAGCTCAGGTCAGAGACATCACACAGACACTGATGAGCACACAGCTCAGGTCAGAGACATCACACAGACACTGATGAGCACACAGCTCAGGTCAGAGACATCACACAGACACTGATGAGCACACAGCTCAGGTCAGAGACATCACACAGACACTGATGAGCACACAGCTCAGGTCAGAGACATCACACAGACACTGATGAGCACACAGCTCAGGTCAGAGACATCACACAGACACTGATGAGCACACAGCTCAGGTCAGAGACATCACACAGACACTGATGAGCACAAAGCTCAGGTCAGAGACATCACACAGACACTGATGAGCACACAGCTCAGGTCAGAGACATCACACAGACACTGATGAGCACACAGCTCAAGTCAGAGACATCACACAGACACTGATGAGCACACAGCTCAGGTCAAGAGACATCACACAGACACTGATGAGCACACAGCTCAGGTCAGAGACATCACACAGACACTGATGAGCACACAGCTCAGATCAGAGACATCACACAGACACTGATGAGCACACAGCTCAGGTCAGAGACATCACACATACACTGATGAGCACAGTTTACGCTAAGGCCACCGGCCACACAGCCCCAGCTAGAGCCGTCCCACTCACCCCAGTGTGCCCGTCAGCCAGGTCCACTCGCCACTCCCGGCCGCAGAGGGTGATCGGCTTTCGCCGAAATCCGCGGCGCCGAATGCCGCTGAGCAGCTCTTCGAGCTCCCACTTGGCCGGCTCCGGTTCAACGCCCAGGGACGCCAGCAGTCGCAGGTCCGAAAGCTCTACGATGACGCCGGCGCTGCAGAGACCGGGACCGACCAGGATGACGGCCAGGTAGTCGGGCCAGTCCCAAAGGCCCACCGGGGCCCGGGACCGCTCGGCCAGGGTGGCCACATCGCAGCGCCAGTAGGGCAGCTGACGGCGCCGCTCCTCCGCCACTGCGGCCGCCGTGGCGCCGCCTGCGGCTGCGGCTTCCGCCACGCGAATCCGATTTAGCAGAAATTGGTCCACGTTCATTGCTGCGGAATTGGGTTCCGTCTGTGTCTGTCTGTCTTTCTGTCTGTCTGTCTGTCTGTCTGTCTGTCTGTCTGTCTGTCTGTCTGTCTGTCTGTCTGTCTGTCTGTCTGTCTGTCTGTCTGTCTGTCTGTCTGTCTGTCTGTCTGTCTGTCTGTCTGTCTGTCTGTCTGTCTGTCTGTCTGTCTGTCTGTCTGTCTGTCTGTCTGTCTGTCTGTCTGTCTGTCTGTCTGTCTGTCTGTCTGTCTGTCTGTCTGTCTGTCTGTCTGTCTGTCTGTCTGTCTGTCTGTCTGTCTGTCTGTCTGTCTGTCTGTCTGTCTGTCTGTCTGTCTGTCTGTCTGTCTGTCTGTCTGTCTGTCTGTCTGTCTGTCTGTCTGTCTGTCTGTCTGTCTGTCTGTCTGTCTGTCTGTCTGTCTGTCTGTCTGTCTGTCTGTCTGTCTGTCTTGCAGCAGCTCAAAAAGTTCAGCTCTTACCTTTCCGGCTGCTCAAACGCGTGCCGAAGCTCCACACCAAAATGTTAAAACAACTTTGATGACAACAAAAACCGAAGGCAAGAAGATGCTGATAGTATAAGAGTTATAGCACAGTGTGTTAGCTAACGCATCTGTTTTATATACAAACTTAACGCTCTGGTTGGACTGAAAACATGGCAGCGAACTGTACCGAGAGCTGCAGCTCTGTACTTGCAGGTGAGGCGGGGCAGGGGGTGCCGAGATGAAGAAGCGAGTCTGGACTGAGCTGAGCCAGCTGCTCTTTTAGAGACCTCTTCAGTTCAGCTGCTTGAAAAGAAGGCTTGCCATGCACTTGGTTTTTCTATTTATAAAGGCTTCTAAATAACTAAGCGGGGACCGTGGGGGCAGAGAGTAGCGCCAGAGTCGGAAATAGTTGCCATGACACCCACAGGGCAGCCCGTGAGCGCAGCCAAGGAGAGATAAGAGTTGCGTCTTGCTTGATTTTTTTGCAGTCGGACCGCCACTCTCTGTGTGTTTGGCCGGAAGTTGAGACGCAAGCGAAGGAAGTGGCGCAGCAAGGCTACTTTCAAGTCTATTTATCGGCACGCACCCTGTCCGTGTTACTTTTAGTAGTGCCGTGCGTATGTGCATGAAAGCTATCAAATTTGATAGAGAGTATTTGTTTGAACAAGCGGAGCGCCTATTTCTTTAGTGCTCAACTTTGCCCGAGCGATCCAAGGCTTCCCCCACCTGAGATGCATGTAACAATTGGCCTTCAATCACGTTTGCATGGTTAGGTAGTTCATAGTGACTGCTCAGGTGAGCGGGTCAGTTGCTGGTGTGATTGGCTTTTTCAATAAGAGAAAATATATCGAAAAAGCATGCATTATTATGCTATTTTTATCCTATACCTGTAATTATTATAGACATAAAATTTATATCTAGGTTACTGTTTTACTAAACATTATTGGACTCAAATATTGCGACTAAAATCTCATATGAGTAAAATCCCGTATGACTCAAATTCCATATGACTCAAATCCCATATCTAGTCGAGCAGCAATCAGAAGACGTATTACGAAGGAGGCAGATAAGAGGCAGAGAAGAGGGCCCACTGTGACGTTCGTCAGGTATTCGAGAGTGACATTTTCGAGAGTGATATATTCGAGAGTGACATGTTCGAGTGACAATTTTGAGAGTGAAATATTCGACATATTCGAGAGTGACATTTTCAACAGATGTCGATTTCAGTCGGGAGGATAGTTCTCAATCACAGCGACCTCAACAGCCGCTGATAAGCGTGTGCGAGCAAGTTGCTCAGGTGCGATGGATTAAAATGACGGGCTAAATTAGTCTGTGGCCCAGCCCACTGAAGTGAAGTGAGTTGAAGTGAATCTGTGCTCAGTCCAGCGAGCTCAAATCCCAGCACTCGAGCTCAGCTGCAAAATTCTACAACAGAAATCGATCGACAGCATGCCTAGCTGCTTCCAGGGAATCTGGAATCGCATCCGCAGGCGCTTCATGCCCAGGCGGTACCGCGCGGAGCAGCAGCAGGAGGCGAGGCGCCTGCTGAAGGAGAGGTGGAAGGACGCGGTTTGGGAGAAGTTTCTGCGGCTGCAAATCGAATTTCAGAGAAGAATTAAAAAGCAGCTTGAGTGGCAGATGCTTTGAGATGGCCTTAAGCCCGTTCGTAGACGGCGACGTCCCCGATGTGGAGGCCGAGGAGTTTGAGCGGCGGCGGATGGAGACAGCCTTATGGAATAAGCTCCCATAGATCGTTTATCCCCCACTTGGGCCGGGCCAAATAAATGGCTCCGCCAATAGGAAAGCAAGATTCATTTATCTGGCCCGGCCAAATAAATGGCTAAACCAATAGAAAAGAGCCATTCATTTGGCCGGGCCAGATAAATGACGCAACTTTAGACATAGACATGTATTTTGAGTTACAAATGAACGAGCAGCAAACGATGGAACGAGCAATGTTTTGAACAAAAACGGATATTAAGTCTAATTAGATGTGATTGAAATGTATATAAACGCTTATTGTTGTTAATCGAAGTTAATCAAATTAATTAATTAATGAGCAATCAAAGTGCATGCTGATTCTGTTAGTCTCACCGCATATTTCTAGTCGCATCTTCTTTTTGGGGGTCGCAGTGTCAACGGCAGACGTTGAGACGGCATCAGGCGGAGCTGTAGGCGCAGATGTTGTTGTCGCTACTCCGACGTTATCCTGAGCGTCTCGCTGATCATTCTCTGTTGGTTTATCGACACTCCAATGTACTTCTCCACGGCGGTGCTGCTATGCCCCGTTACACGGCATATATCGGCGCGCTGCATGCCGGATTCGTGCAGCCGGGTGGCGCATGTCTTTCTCAAGCTTTGGTTGGTGTATCGAGCCGTGTCATTAGGAGCTCTTATCGTCTCTCCTCTTGCATCTTTGCCGTCTTCCTTCTCCTTTTTCTCTTTCCTTCTCGTTTTTTACCATAGACTACAGACTTTGGCGCCGTCAGCCAAGCGAGGGATAAATAGAGTATTACCCCTATGGATTCATTTAATTTGGGCCTCAAAAGTGACCTCGGGCTGCATTTCTATGGCCTCGGCTTCGCCTCGGCCAATAAATGCAGCCTCGGTCACTGTATTAGCCATATAAATAAATCCATAGGGGTAATAGTACATTAATACCCATGCTTTAAGGGCGTTAATGGGAAAATCAGAGGGCGCCGTTAGTTAATGTCATTAACTGCCCGCTAATTTGAATTAAAGTAAGTTTGACTCCTGCAAGCGGGCTTAAATGTAGTCTATGGCATTAAAAGGCAAGAATAAGTGCCCGGCGGGCACAAAGGTCATGGTACAATACCATATACTTATTCCCTAGATGGGCCGCTCACTATTCAAACTGCTGTGACTAAGCCAAGCCAAGTACCCTCATATCACCCCATAGACAATCAATATGCCTCTCGTCGTACTAAAGGGTCTAAAGGATCTTTTGCGGTCTAAAGGGAGCAAGCAATGGTATATTCATCGCCTACCGGCGCTCGCGTGTTATACCAATATCATGCACCCCGACTGCAGATGAGTGCATTGACTAGCGTTTCCCTATAGGCTAGCAGTCTATGGTCAAGAAAGACAATAACACGCAGTCTCGTAAGAAGTCTCTTTGGCCATAGACAATTTGAACAGAACAGTCATTTAAGCGAGCATCAGTAAGAACTGTTTGCTGCGAGATATAAAGCTTGGGCAAATGCTACTTGAGTATGCAGAACTAAATTAATTAAAAGCGAGACATGTCTACATCTACTAAACTTCTACCGCCGTTACTTAACTACAACGCTCTGCCGACGGATGAGATTAGTGGCGTCAGTGATGTAGAGTTAGACGTAATTACGAGACTTTCGTCGAACGGCGATGAATGTCGGGAGCTTATCGACGACTTCATGAGCTTCATCGCAAATGACACCGAACAACTTGACAATTTAGAGGAGTTCGAAGAACAACTAACTGCTTGTGGCGATCTGAGTTGCTCCAGTTAGATGGCATCGAGATCGAAGGACTGCCCGCGAGCACCAGGCGCCAAATGGAAGAGAACGGTAAACATTTTTCCGAATTTTGTATGAATAGAAGCCTACGCACCGACTATGCCTCGCTGGATGACAGAACGCTTAATGAATACCTTCGAATATTTTATTTCCAATTAAAGACAAGAGATGGAAAATATTACGCTCCTGCATCTCTCGGATGTATAAGAGCTGGAATTCAACGGTATCTGAATATACTGTGCAAGCGTCCGACGAATTTATTGGCAAAGCATACCGATTTTGATGGAAGCAATCGCATGCTCTGCTTTAAGATCAGGCAGTTTATTGAAGCTGGGCAGCAGAGTCGCCACTATGACGCAATCGAGGAAGGTGACATGCTTAAGCTTAGACAATACTTTACTAGAGAGGATGCTGAACACCTACAGGATGAGATGTTGTTTACGGTTCTGTATGAACTGGGTGAGCGTGGCCAGGAACACCTACGCGTCCTGATGGAACGGAACTGTTTGCGGCGAGGTGTAGATGCCTATGGTCGCGAGTATTTGGCCATGCCGTCCCTACCATCCAAGAACAGGACAGCTGACGTTGACCATCCGGAAAAAAGTATTGACGCGAAGCATGCTCGTATTTACAACACGGAGGTCATTGATGTCTACGAAAGTCATTTACCATCGGCCGCTCAATCTTATTTGCCAAAGCCCCTTAAAGGACTGCCTGGTCAACAGTTCCGGTTCTCTGAGAAATGTGCACGGGGATTTCGATTCCTACAAGATTTCATGAAGACCCTGAGTGCTAAAGCTGGATTGAGTAAAAATTACACTAATCACTGTATCCGGTAAGTGTTGACCTCTGTTCAAGAATGATAAATGTTTTACAATATTCGTTCAATAATTATTTATTCTATAACTTTCAGTGTCACTAGAGTATGCGACCTTGAAAGCCGTGGCCATTCGTTGCAAAGCATTATGATGGTAACGGGACACAAATGCGAAAAGACCGTGAAGCGATACTTAAGCACGCGCCGCGATCGGAGTTTGTTTAAGAGTTCCGAGGCCGTACACGATGCATTGCATCGTGACATTCCAAGCGCTGGTGAACAGGCCTCTGGTTCCGGCTTGTGTGCTGCTGAAAAATTTGATAAACCTACCGCCTGCACATCCGTGTTGACTGTCGCCAGCAGCAGTGTCGCTACGGTATCGTACAACAAACCTGTTCAAATCCAAGCTAGCCCGGCAAAAAAATGCGTGTCAATATCGATGACGGTAATAATTTGATAAGTATTGAATTTGAGTAACGACTTTTTTGACAAGGATTTTAAACAATTTGTTGCTCGAAAAGGCTATTAACAAAAAACGTTTAATTGTGTTAAATACGTTTTTTAACTCCGTATCGTTTGCACGTTTGTCAGTTTTTCGTTATTATGAAATAAAAACCATAGACTATAACTTGCATACATGTTGACTTTTAATCTATGGACAATAACACGCAAGTGTGGACAATAACACGCATCCCGCGTGCGTGTTAATGGGTAGCGAAATGCTTGTCAATGGAGAAAAGACAAATTAATCGTACTTGCAGAGGGAAATTCCACGAGAATGTATATCTACCCAGTCGCACTTTTCATAGTCTTTGGTCAAAAGAGCTCACTTACACAAGTAGCAATTGCTACAGTCCTCTCTTAATAGTTAACATGACAAAAGTGTCAACAGTGGCATACGGCACAGCGGCATATCTATTGGCCAAATCTATTGATTTGGATTTATTAACTGCACTGACATATTACTGCAGGATATTTTTAAGTTATTACTAAACCCAACTGCAAGAATATTTTATTTATATATTTCAATGGAAAGCTCATCACCAAAAAATCCGAAGTACGATTTAACAATTCTTACTACTGGTGGAGTGAGATACTCATTGGATGTCCAGGTACAACATCGAGAACCTCTAAAGGCTTGGGCCAATTCAAACTATTCCGGTGAGTTGTTCGGCTTGCTTGTAGCAGATGAAACCACCGAAATAAGACTAACAGTGTTCGGTAAAAGCCTATCCGACCTGTGGACACTTTGTGAGCCTACCAAATCAATCGTTGTCAGTGGGGGTAACGTGAAGACTGCCGACAAGCGTTTTAATTACGCTAAGAACAATCTAGAGTGGACCATAAACATTGAAAAGGGCAGCACTATTGCGCTGTCTGATCGAAATGTGGAAGGAAGCATTCATTATAGCTTTAATAAGATTGCTGACCTTTCCGTCGCAATTGACACGTAAGTTTTCAATGTTGCCTGTCATTTGTTGAAATTTGATAGACATACGTAATAATTTCATATTATTACCAACATTACACTTTAGGCCTATTGACATTTTGGGTGTCGTGGAGAGCATCCAGGCCCCCGTCGAAGTTGTCACGAAAAAAGGACCAACACTTAGGGCATCTGTGCTATTAGTGGATGAAACTGGTCACTCTGTCAGTGGGACATTCTGGGGTGAAAGTGCCGCTCGGACAGAGAATGCTAGATGGTCGTCCAATAGCCTGCAAAGGTGCTAGGGTTACTGATTACGATGGGCTGACACTAAATTTGTCACACGCCATAGTAACAGATGGCAGTCAACTTTCTGAGTCAAGTCTACTGACTGACTGGTTCTCGATGCGCGATTCATCATCGCAGTCAATCCCCATTGGCTCTTCTCAACCCTTGAGAACTCGAATGGATCTGTCTGTCCAAGCGCAATAAAATCGTGGAAAAAGACGATGATGAGGAAGTTTTTATTAAAATACCCTCGAGTGTCAAGCGGCTGCGTGTTCTGAAGGGAGGTATTGAGGTAAGGAATCCATGAAGTGTTTTACTTGCTCTATTAATTAACTATATACGCGTACTGCTGCAAATTACTTAATTTGGGGTCTGATATGTTTTTCTAACATTTTAGCGCATCGTTTCCATCGACAATTAAGCAGGCAAAACCAATGCTAAAGGCTCTCTAATGGATTACAGTTACATACTTCATAAAAACCTATGCCAACTCTTATGTGTTCTAAAGTTCGTTTTGTTTGTTTGTTTGTTTAGAAGATTCGCATCTTCTCCTAGATATCTTGAGCGATTTTTTCAAATTTTTACCATTTGATTGAAAATCTCTCTGGGATCATGTGGCTCAATTCTCATCTTCAATTTCAAACATGGAGCCTCATAAATAGGAGAAAACCTGTTGAATTCCTATCACTTTAGTGTATTTTTCTCGCAGTCAGAGTTGAAAGTCGAGTTCTGGCCAAAGACTAAAAATGCCCAATGCCTGCCGTGTGTGTGAAAAAAAGAGAAGGGGCGCTCTTTTTAAATTGTCGATAGTTGCTACTTATTATATATTCGTCGTTCGTCGTCGCTGGAGAATCTGAGGCTGAGCGGTCATCCAGGCTGGATGCTACTCGAGCACAAGCAACAGTCAATCGTATACAAAGTGTCACTGGAAATGTAGAAAGAGATACGTCCTTTATGTCCTTAACGTCGAGTTCATCAGCGCATCATGTGCCTGCTACAAATGTTCCAATCGCGTCAACGCAAATAGTTCCTGCCAAAGCTGATGGTAATTGCTATTTTCATTCTATTGTTGAACAACTCCGAGGTACAGAGTTAGAAATCACTCACAACCAGTTGCGCTGTCAGATCCCAGAGCGTTTGAAAATCATACTGCCTGAATATGTTAACATTATCCAAGCGCAAAAACAAACTATTCAGCGAATTTTGAGTGACACTGAACGAGATGGGACTTATGTTCACAATGTTGTGGCTCCAATACTCAACCGAGTTCTTAGTGTAGATTTGGAAATCTACCAGCGTGATTTTGCAGACAGCACAGGGTTAAAATTGATCCGAAGTGCATCATCTGAGGTTAGACCTCCAGTGCTGACTGTGAGACTTCTCTATGATCGTCATAGACAACACTATGATTCATTCTATCTAAATGATCCTTTGAACACTTTGCTAGTCGACCAGGCCTCTATGCGGTCAATACAATTCGACTCTATTTGTCAGCCTGCAGCGACATGTACTAGCACCTCCAATTCTGCTTATGCAAACGACACGAGACTACCAGCGGACAAGAACATTAATACTGATCAATTTAACCGGTGGGATTGTATACGTATATTTTTCCTTGGTAATCTTTTCACTACTAACTATTTTGCGTAAATTTTCCTGATTCAGGCCACGTTCTGCTATTATTGATGAAATTGGACGAATGATATATCCTTGCCGATGGCGCTCGGCCTTGAAGTGGAAAGACGAATCGGAAGGAATGTGCTGCGCCCGAAACAAATTTAGCGTTGCTGCCAAAAAAATTTCCCACCGCTCTTCAGGACCTGTTTTCTGGCAGGCACATTTTCAGCGGAGAATTCCTCAAAAATATTCGACAATACAATGCAGCTCTGCATCTAACATCTTTCCGCGCCAGTTTACGATGTTTCAAAGGCTGGAGTCCAAATTTTATTATTTCTGGGCAGGTTTATCACAAGTACGACCCGTTGCTTTCCAGCAGCTCATTTTCACCACGTGGTTGGCAGGTGTATTTTTCAGATCGAGAGCTCGAGACGCGGTGTTTACTTAATCAGAATCTTAACAAGGAGCTGATGCTGCTGTTGCTGCTGATACATGAAACTAACAATTATGTGAAAAGCATCAAATCTGCCTACCAGAGGATTCAAGAAGATCCGTTGCTTTGTGATGCCCGGATTATTATCCGCCCACATAAGAAGCCTTCATCAGAGCACACCGGGTAAACTTACCCTCACTTTAAAGTATACACATTCGCTTGCTTGATATTACTTCTTAGCGCATCCCAGTGGTATGCAGATTTTCTTCTACAAATAAGTTATTATCGACCATTCTTCGTTAAAAGCAGTGAAATTAAGCAGTAATATTTCAATAAAAACGTTTATTCTAGATCGGTGCCGGCAAAATTCCCATTGATTGTGACGAAAAAAATTCCTTCCCAAGAGTATACTAATGCCAACAGGATCAACTAATGTCGACTTAATAAAGTTTGTGTATCCATCATTCGACGATATTTCTGAAAGAAATGACCTCTTTGAATGCCGAGCTATTCTTGCTCCTCACAATGACACGGTTGATTCAATTAACGATATCTGTACGAAAATGTTTCCTGGAGTTGCTCGAGAGTCGAGGGGCATCCCAAAAGTCCGTTCAGTACGTGCCGTTTTTACCATAAACGACGAGTAAAGAGCTCAACCGCTCACAGTTATTTACTAGAGCAACCCCTCTTTAACTTTATAAAATTTTGAGCTTATATATCGAGTATTCGAAGTGTTATAATAAATTAACCAGTCTAGTGATTTTAAACTCGGCCGATCTGATTAACTGATGGAGGACGTTAACAATTTAGAGCACGCTTGTACATCAAAGCCGAATTTTTGCGAGGAACAAAAGCTGCGCAAGTTTACCGGCAACTTTTTGAAGCATTCAAAGACCGTGCCTTTACTGAGAGATCTGTGTACAATTGGTATACGCGCTTCAGAGATGGGCAATTCGACATCGAGGATGGCCAGCGATCAGGACGGCCAAGGGAGTCTCGATCAGATGCCAACGTTGAGCTGGTGAAGGGCATCCTCGAAATCGATCGTCGGTGGACTTGTGAAGAACTGGAGGAACTGACTGGAATTCCATCTACTAGTGTGCACCGAATTTTAACAGAAGATCTGGGCTTGCAGAAGGTCACAGCTCGATGGGTGCCTCACCACCTGGATGATGCACAGAAGGATCGTCGGAGAACTGTTGCCCAGCAGCTGCTGCAGCGCTTTCGGAAGGAGGGAGAGAAATTTCTTCAGAGAATTGTGACTTTAGATGAGACGTGGGCCTGCTCATATGAGCCGAATCTAAAGTCGCAGAATTCTGAATGGCAGCAGCGCGACCGTTCTGCCGCACAGTCTTCCCGGCCAGAAGTCCTGAGGCGCAGCAAGGGGTCCAAGAAGATGATGCTCATCGTCTGCTATGATTACTTTGGTATGGTTCTTGTACACAGAGTGCCTGAGGGACAGACTGTAAATCAGGAGTATTACAGACGCTTTATTATTTACCATCTTCGACCAGCGCTCCAGAAGAAGCGAGCACTGACACTTTCGAATGGACCCCTTTTGCTGCATGACAACGCAAGCCCCCACACTGGTCGGATTGTCAAGGAGCTGCTGGCAAACTACGGCTGGGAAGTCCTACCTCATCCCGCCTATTCTCCCGACCTGAGTCCTTGTGACTTCGATCTCTTTCCAAAGCTAAAAAATCAGCTACGAGGCCACCGCTACTACTGCCTGGACGAACTCTTCAGCATCATCGTCGAGGTGCTTCAACACCTGTGTGATTCTGGCGCTACTGACGGAGTCAAGAAACTACCAGAGCGCTGGCAGCGTGTGATTGCGGCCAATGGAAGTTATTTTGAAGGCCTATGAAGTTTTTAAACTTTCCTGTTGCACTGTTGCGTTTTTATTCAGTGACTGAACGGACTTTTGGGATGCCCCTCGTATTTGTCGTTTGACACGTCACCTTCAGAGGATAGCGCCACGCATTTCCCACCGGAGTTGTTGAACAGTATTGACGCTCCCGGGCTTCCAACCCATGTCCTGAAACTAAAAGTCGGCATGCCTATCATTCTTCTGCGTAATCTGCATCCACCACGTCTGTGTAACGGTACACGGCTTATAGTTGAATCAATGTGTGACAATTTTCTCGCAATTTGCTCGCACTTTGTGCGCTCACTGTGAGTGAACAGTTAGGCCTATAGCACAGTAATTTTTTAAGGCAAAAGCTTGTCTATGGCAGCTGTGTATGGCAAAGCTTGGCAGAAAAGCTAGCGTACACTTCTGTGCTCAATAACTCGCCTCTGGAGCAATTTTTCGCAACCAAATGTTTGTGGGAAAAACTTGCAAATGTTTACTGTGGACCTGTTAAATTACTGTGCTATAGGCCTAACTGCTCACTCACAGTGAGCGCACAAAGTGTTACCCTTTTTTTGGGACACCCGTTATATAAAGCTCTAAGATCTGTCCGTCCGTTTGTAACGCTCTACAGACTGCAATTCTTGACCGATTTTGATCGCGTTTTCGCCAAAACATTTGTAATTAGCCAAGGATTGTATGGTTAAAATTTCTTTAATCTGCTTCAATGCTAAAGGTCTTCAATATTCAAAAACTGTATTTTCCCTATCTAATTAGTGTATTTTTCTCGTAGTGAGAGCTCGAAAAATACTAATACGTCTATGGCCATAGACTAGACGTCAATTTCTTGAGCTGACAAGACTGAGCTGATGCTACTCTCGTATGAGCTTTTCATATCATATGCACCATTATATCTCTTACATTGTGTTCTTACGCTGTTGATGCATCTGAGTCAACTTCGTCTCACTCAACCATAGACCATAGGAATATTCCTGTACATTGGTGTGAGAGGATGCTAAAAGATCGCAGCATCCAAAGTAGTGAGATAGAGAACTGCGTTACTAAGCTTTCATCGAGTCGCATATGTTGATATACATCGTTTAATAGTTGTTATTCTTTCCCTGTTCTTACACTCCTACCATTTTACATTGTACTTCGTACTGTTACATTGTTCCGATAGAAACATTCATATTTACAATGGCAAAGCGTTGTGCCAAAAGTGCTTTGCAGAAGAGTCGCGAGGCAAAGCGACGTCGTCAAGAGGAAACTGCTGAATCCAGAGAGCATCGCCTGCAAAAGGAAAAAGAGATATCAGCCCATCGTAGGTCTGCTGCGACTGAACCGGAGAAAGAGGCACGTCACAAGCTGACAAAGAGAGGTCGGCTCAGCGCAGGTCTGCTGAGACTGATGCCGATCGAGCAGCCCGCCTGCAAGCCGACAAAGTGCGCTCGAGTCAGCTCGAGTCAGCGATCGGCTAAGGTCAAATCTCTCTTACTATCGGGCGTCATTGGAGCCGGAGCAAGCCTTCAGGTAAGTCTTTTGAAATTTAAGCTCGCTCTTTAAAACTTGACAAGGGATCCTATGAAATTTTCTAACTCTCGACTATAACTCAATCGATGAGCTTGATTGAAAAGTCTTACTCTTGCACATTAAAATTAAAATTACTATTAATATATAGATATGCTGATATAATTACACTGGGTATAGGCGGAGTGGGGGACTGGTGGGGGGACTGGTGAGGTCTTGAATAAATAATATGCGGTGCAATAAGTATACGTTATGTGGAGTGGGCCTTCGATTTTTTATTGGTAATTTTTTCAAACCTTTGCGCCGTTGGTGTTCAGTAAGCCAAAGCTAATATATCAATTTTTGTCAAACAGTTCATTAAGAATTCAATTCTGCTGTAACGTTTTTTTCTTATTTTGCTAATCTGAATAATGCATTTAATACGCATTCTACTCGTACAGCCTTGACACTCTGCCTCGGAGTTTACCCGTAAATGGAACTCAGATTACCAGGGTCCACGGAGACGGCAACTGCTGGTTTCATGCCATCTCTGACCAGCTGATTGGCACACCAATCTATATGGACCACCAGCAGCTCCGGCGCACCATCGCTGCCAATGCCAGACCGCTTCTGGCATTGTATTCGTAAATTGTAAATTGTATCCGTAGCATGACAATGCATCCGACATGTCTCTCTCCTTTTTTCGCTCATCCCAATCAGAGTCGAGAACTCATCGAGTTCGGCGGCGCCGCCATATGCAGAACTTTCTTTTGAGAGTTTGGAGCAGCCTACCCATGGGCTCAGTGCAGAATCCTCTGTTCCGCCTTGAGATTTTTCTGACTGTGACCCTTGGTGAGTATATTGATTTTGAAAAAATAAACACAGTCTGCAACTTTACTTTCCATTATATATTTAAGAACTGTATTGTCACTGACAAGGGACAATTTTTCCACCCTCTTAACTGCACCCAGCGGCAAATGGGCTCATTCGACACCGCGGCGTGCCGCTGCTGCAGGGAACTCGGAGTTGCCAGCGGCCAGTGTGGCGTCAGATTTTCCAGAATTTTCGGATGATGATGCTGCATGGTATGCTTGAATTGTACAACATTTCAAACCCTATCGTTGATCGATTTTGTCTTTTTAGTTTTTAAAAATATTTGAATTTTTATCTGTAGCTGAAACGAGTGTCTTATTATTCGTCCTCCAAAGAGCCGATGCCTCAGCCATGCCGGAACCGCAGGCTCATCAGCTCGGCCTCATGAGCAAGCCATGCCAGCACTGCCACGCCTTGCTCTGGAAGGGGGAGCCGCCAGGAATCTGCTGTGCAGCTGGCAAGGTGAAGCTGCCTCCCAAATCAGTGCCGCAGGTCCTGATGGATTTGTTCCTTGGTCGCCACCCTGAGAGCCCTGATTTCTTGGCCAATATCAGGAGCTTTAATTCCTGCTTGCAGTGATCCTCGAGTGGGGCGAGCCGCAAGATGGCGAGAACCTCTGGACAAGCTTTGCTGAGGACCTTTGCGAGGATCTGCGATTCGGCCACCCGGATTTGAGCGTCGAGGAGGTGACTGAAATGGGTCTGCGTGAGCTGCAGAAGATTTTGACATCCATGGGCGGCCGCAGCTTGCCAGAGTACGGGCTGCCTGTCGCATCTGCCGCACCCCAGGCTGGACCGATGCAATTCGACATGGCCGAGCAAGCCGAGATTGCTAAAATTATCTGGACACCCGGTCACAGCAACATCCTGGGCAACGAGCTCGCGGACTCTCTCGCCAAGGAGGGCAGCAACCCAGACGGCAACCATCGTTTAATGAGGCTACCCACTTCTAGGTCGCAAGTCACCCGCCATATCAACAGGTGGCTCCATCAGCAGCACCAGCTCCACTGGAACAGCTGTACCGAGTACAGGCAGAGCCGCTCTGCCATGCCTTACCTGAACAGGAAAGTCTCTGATTACCTGATTTAGCTTAACAGAACCGACCTGAGGGAGATGGTCCTAACCGGCCATGGTTTCTTCCAGAGACATATCTCGTTGCAAACCGGCTGCCCTCCCACCTGTCCCTTCTGTGGCATAGGAGAGGAGACCGCGGAGCACCACGTCACCTTCTGCCCTTACTTCAATAAGGCGCGGCAAAAATACCTCGGTCACCCCCAGCGGATGGACGAGCTGACCACCCCGGAAAATATCCATGACCTTCGCGCCTTCGTCCGGGACTCCGGCCGGATGAGGGTCGCCGATGCTTCCACTGCGAACCTGCCGACTACTGGCGGGGACTGGCCGCGCACCCCCAGGGTTAATCCTTGTGCTCTTTTACCTTGGGGTTGCGATAGGGGCCTCGCGGCCTATTCGCGGCGCCTGCGCCCCCCGTCAGTAGTAAGTAGTAAGTAAGTAAGCCGAGATTGCTGAGACGCGAGTGGCCCAGCTGACCGAAGAGCAGCGAGCTGTGTATGACGCAATCATTGCCGATCTGACTGCTAACTCTGGTGGCCTGCATTTCTTAGACGCACCGGCGGGAACAGGCAAGACTTTTCTCCTGGAGGTGCTGCTGGCTTCTGTGCGGAGCCGCGGCGAAACCGCTCTAGCAGTCGCTTCATCCGGCATTGTGGCCACCCTGTTGCCTGGCGGACAGACTGCGCATTCAACGTGAGTGCCAAGCAGTTTAATCATTGATATAGCAAGTTTCGGTTATACATTTTTATTACTACTGCAGTTGTAGGATAGTGCAATAACGCAAAAATACTAGAATATGTTTCCAGTGCACATACCAGCTAATATATTATATAAAATATACTATATGACTCTAATATTACATTCGCAGTAAATATTTTTGTTTAAGATAACATAATTTTAACTGACAATTTCAGCGTTATGCAAGGTAATTTATTCATATCACATATTTATCTGCAGGTCTAAGATTCCGGTTCGCCTCGTGCGGTCTGACAGAGACGTCTGCTCCATCGGTGCGCAGTCCCAGCAGGCGGCCATGTCCAGGAGCGCCCGGCTCATTGTCTGGGATGAAATATCCATGACCAACAGGAAAGATTTGGAGGCCGTGGACCGGACTTTGCGGGATGTCCGAAAACAGGATGCTCCGTTCGGAGCAATTGTGCTGGTGTGCGGAGGCGATTTCCGCCAGCTGCTTCCTGTTGTTCGAAATGGAACTCGGGCCAACAATGTCGAGGCGTGCGTGAGCAGATCCAGCCTGTGGAAATCGTTCCAGCGGCACCGTCTCACCAGAAATATCCGGCTGCTCAGCAGTTCAGATTCTGCTTTGTGCGAGCGCTACTCGCAGTTGCTGATGCAGGTGAGGGTATGAAATTATTTCTTACATGTAGCTAAAGAAAATTAGAGTTGCGCTTGATGTTTTAATGTAAAGCGGTCCAAATTTTAAATTTCTGGCTGAGCTGTAAGATTTTGCTATTCTACGCTTGTAAATTAGTGATTTTTGGAGACATTGGTAGTCGGTAATTTCAGCAATGCTCTACTGCACATTCTAATGCCCTATCTTGTACTTTGTTATCTAAAACCTACAGATCGGTTCGGGCTCTATCGATGCGGACTCGGAGGGCAACGTTTCTCTTCCGGCAGAGATGATAATGCCTGCAGGTGCCACACTGAAGGACCTGATTTGAGGCGACGGATGAGAGAGACGCCTATTTTTCCAGCTGGGCGATCCTGGCGCCGTATAACGAGTCGGTTGACGCCATCAACCATGAATGTCTGGCCATGTTTCCTGGCAGTCTGTGCGAGTACCGCCGGCCGCTCTATTGACAGCGTGGCGGATGACGACGCAGCCACCCACTTCCCCCCGGAGCTGCTCAACCAACTGGAGGCACCGAAACTGCCAAAGCACCTGCTCAGGTTTAAAGTAGGCATGCTGGTGGTGCTGCTTCGAAACATCAACCCGCCCCGGCTGTGCAACGGAACGCGACTCATCGTCCAGGCCCTCGGGGACAACGTGCTGCGCTGTAAGGTGGCGGCTGGCCAGTTCGCTGGCGATGAAGTCCTGCTGCCTCGAATTCCGCTGCAGCCGAACAACGCGGACCTGCCGATCCGCTTCAAGCGACTGCAATTCCCGGTCAGGCCGAGCTTCTGCCTGACGGTGCACAAGTCTCAGGGCCAGTCGCTGGAGACCGTCGGCATCGATCTAGTCGAGGGCTGCTTTGCCCACGGGCAGCTGTACACCGCTTTGTCCCGAGCGAAGAATGCGGCGAATGTTCGTGTTCGGATTTCCGGTAGCAAAACACGAAACATTGTGTATGCAGAAGTTTTATCTGAAAACTAGGATTACTCGCAAGCATCTGGAGCGCCTTTTGTTTTTCCGCCAGAGTTTTGAAACTCATGATATTGCTGCAAGCACCTAGCTATAGATGGGTGAATAGAAGAGTTTGTCTGAAGATGTCCATGAACTCACGAGTGACTGGAATGACTGGAAATGTAGAAATATGAACTAGAAATGCAAGTTAATTTTTTAGACGTAAAAAATGACTAAATTCTAGCAGCCTCTAAAACCAGCTGATGAGCCGCTTAAAAACCGTCCTTTTAAGCAATATCCTCACATTTTGAAAACATGCAAATAGGCCAAAAGCCAAATGCAGACCTGACGAAAAGGCTCTAAAAGTCCTGGTTGATAATCCGCTTATCTATATATCTAAATCTAAGTTGTCTCTGTCTGTCTGTCTGTGTGTCTGTGCGATAGACAATAGAAAAAACGGCTCAACCGATTTCCACCAAACTTGCACCATTCGATCTGAAATTTTTCCGTGACGGTACATTGGTCGTGGCTAAGAAATTGCTCAATGCTAAAGGGATTAAATATTCGAAAAACTGTATTCTTCCCTATCTAATTAGTGTATTTTTCTTGCAGTGATAGCTCAATACGTCTATGGCCATAGACTAAACTTCAATTCTTGAGCTGATGCTATGAGTTATAAATTTCTTCTTCGCGTAAATCATATCATATCAAATTGTGACAGGTCTAGGAATTGCCTAAATTTGACTTAAAACCGAATATATGAATTTCGCAATACTCAGCAATTGCTGTATCGATGCCTCAACGTGGTACAAGCTTTTTGAAGAAATCTCGCGATGCGAAAACAAGGCGACTTATAGAATCCGAGGCTGAAAGGGCGGCTCGACTCCAAACTGGGCGTCAGCGAGATGCTGACCGAAGAGCTACGGAGACGCCAGCTGAAAGAGAGGCTCGACTGCAAGCTGGGCGCGAACGAATTTCAAGAAAAAGAGCCTATGACGATCATCGACAGCGTGAAGCTCGCTTGGAAGCTGACCAGCTAAGGATGCGTCGTATTTCTAGCACTAATGTCCATGAAGAAACACATACTTGCGTGTAAGCTTATTAATTTTGTCATGGATTCGAAATTAGGCTTTAATTTTTTTTTCTAATTTCCATCTTTGTCAAAACATTTGTCTTCAGTGATACGAGTTTTATTATTTTCTAATTTTCATCTCTATAAAAATATTTATCTTCAGTGATACGAGTAGCAGTTTGTTGGCTTTACCGACAGTGCTGGAATTCAGCTCTTTGATGTTATTCAAAGTTCCAGGCGATGGGAACTGCTTTTACCATGCTGTGTGTGACCAACTGCGTGGTACTGCGTTGGGCGCATACACTGCTACAACGTTACGTCATGAGATGACGTACCGCGCTGAGAAGCCCTTGCGTGAATGGGAGGCCAGTAGGCGGATTGAGCATGGTACAGCATCTTCTATTCTAAAGACATCAGCCGTTTTGAATATTGATGTTCCGGATGAAATTGTTGCCCTATTTAGTCAGTGCTTTAATGTAAATTTGGTTATCTATCAGGAATACGGCAGTGTGCTGCAGATGTATGAGACGCCTACGCAAGCTCCTGTGGCGACTGTGCGGCTGATGCTGCACAATGGGCATTATCAGTCACTTCGTTTTGCATCTCCTGTCACTGAGTCTGCAATTCAAGTTCCCGCTGCTTCTGATCAGTCTTCTCCTGATGCCGCCGTTCCTGGTGCAGCAATATCATCAGCTGGTGTAGCTGGTACGGTTGCACCGATCACCATGTATGTTTCAGTACATTTCTTTTACATTTTTTTTCATTTTTAAGTGGCTCACTTTCTTACCTCATATATAGCTTTGAAGTTTTAATACAATTTAATAGGGCAACACAACCGCTAACTGCTCACTCAGCCGGTCGCATGGCCTGGCCCTGTGACAAGTGTGGCGAACTGCGATGGAAGTTGGAGGCACCGGGAATCTGCTGTAACAACGGCAAGGTAAATATTATGGTGCCCAGTGTTCCTGAAGAGCTACGGCAGCTTTACTCTGGGTTGCATCAAAAGAGCAACAGCTTCGTAAAAAACATCAGAAAATACAATGCGGCACTGCACATGACTTCAATCGGCGTGAAGGAGCGGCAGATGCCTCGAGGGTGCATTAGCTTAGTGATTCACGGCGAGATCCATCACAAAATAGGCAGTCTGTTACCTGAAGAAAATAGTGCAGCCAAGTTCTGCCAAGTGTTTTTCTGCGACTCCGAGCTGGAGACCCGGCTGGAGATGATGCAAGGACTGGACCCACAGCTCCTGCAGATTTTGCAGTCCCTGCTGCATCGCGAAAATTCTTACGTCCGCAGCTTCAAGGCCGCCATCGATAGGCTAACGGAGGAGCCGGCCCTGCAGAACACATGTCTTGTCATTCGGGCAGACCGAAAATCCGTTAAAGAGCACTTGAGGTGAGCCCGCCCATGTTGTGCCATTACTATAGGATAGAAATACTACATAGCTACTACCGCCTCTTGACCTGCCGATAGGCCGCCTCTAGAGGTGATAAAAAGCTGCCTTCAGAGCTGATAATAAGCAGCCTCCAGACTCGCCGATAAGCCGCCTCCAGACCTGCCGATAAGCCGCCTCGAGAGCTCTTAAAAAGCCGCCTCCAGACCTGCCAATGAGTCGCCTCCAAATCTTCCGATAAGCCACTTCCAGAGCTGATAAAAAGCCGCCTTCAGACCTGCCGATAAGCCGCCTCCAGAGCTGATAAAAAGCCGCCTCAAGACCTGCCAATGAGCCGCCTCCAAATCTGCCGATAAGCCGCCTCAAGAGCTGATAATAAGCCGCCTTCAGAGCTGATAATAAGCCGCCTCTTGACCTGCCGATAAGCCGCCTCCAGAGCTGATAAAAAGCCGCCTCCAGACCTGCCAATGAGCCGCCTCCAGACCTGCCGATAAGCCGCCTCCAGAGCTGATAATAAGCCGCCTCCAGAGCTGATAATAAGCCGCCTCTTGACCTGCCGATAAGCCGCCTCCAGAGCTGATAAAAAGCCGCCTCCAGACCTGCCAATGAGCCGCCTCCAGACCTGCCGATAAGCCGCCTCCAGAGCTGATAATAAGCCGCCTCTTGACCTGCCGATAAGCCACCTCCAGAGCTGATAAAAAGCCGCCTTCAGAGCTGATAATAAGCCGCCTCTAGAGCTGATAATAAGCCGCCTCCAGAGCTGATAATAAGCCGCCTCCAGACCTGCCAATGAGCCGCCTCCAAATCTGCCGATAAGCCGCCTCCAGACCTGCCGATAAGCCGTCTCTAGAGCTGATAATAAGCCGCCTCTTGACCTGCCGATAAGCCACCTCCAGAGCTGATAAAAAGCCGCCTTCAGAGCTGATAATAAGCCGCCTCTAGAGCTGATAATAAGCCGCCTCCAGAGCTGATAATAAGCTGCCTCCAGACCTGCCAATGAGCCGCCTCCAAATCTGCCGATAAGCCGCCTCCAGAGCTGATAAAAATCCGTCTCCTGAGCTGATAATAAGCCGCCTCCAGACCTGCCAATGAGCTGCCTCCAAATCTGCCGATAAGCCGCCTCCAGACCTGCCGATAAACCGCCTCTAGAGCTGATAAAAAGCCGCCTTCAGAGCTGATAAAAAGCCGCCTCCTGAGCTGATAATAAGCAGTCTCCAGACTTGCCGATAAGCCGCCTCCAGACCTGCCGATAAGCCGTCTCTAGAGCTGATAATAAGCCGCCTCTTGACCTGCCGATAAGCCACCTCCAGAGCTGATAAAAAGCCGCCTTCAGAGCTGATAATAAGCCGCCTCTAGAGCTGATAATAAGCCGCCTCCAGACCTGCCAATGAGCTGCCTCCAAATCTGCCGATAAGCCGCCTCCAGACCTGCCGATAAACCGCCTCTAGAGCTGATAAAAAGCCGCCTTCAGAGCTGATAAAAAGCCGCCTCCTGAGCTGATAATAAGCAGTCTCCAGACTTGCCGATAAGCCGCCTCCAGACCTGCCGATAAGCCGCCTCTAGAGCTGATAAAAAGCCGCCTTCAGAGCTGATAAAAAGCCGCCTCCAGACCTGCCGATAAGCCGCCTTCAGAGCTGATGATAAATCGCTAATTTGACTAACTCGAATTAGGGAATTATTTCTGAAAGGCGTAATCATAGCACTTGAAAAGTGAGATAAGCTGCCTTATTACCTGCGGGCAAGCTTTCTAGACCTGCTGATTTGTAAGCGGGCTCTAGACTTGCTGAAAAGCAGCCTTCCGACTTTTGACATGCCTCCTTTAGCCCTTTGCTGATAAACTGCCTCCAGACCTGTTGATAAGCCGCACTTGAAAGACTGCTAAGTAAAGTGCGATAAGCCGCTGAAAGACTCGCAGATGAGCTGCCTCCAGCCCCTTATGATGAACCGCTTCTACAGTAGATTTTTTTATAAGCCACTAATATTTACCTCTGATAAGACGCTCGGAACTTGTTGAAAAGCCGCTATTATACAATACGAGCGTACATACCAATAAGCCGCCTCGATTCCTGTTGGTAAGCCACTAAGAGACCCTTAATATACTCATAGATCTGCCGATAAGCCGCCTTTAGACCAGTTAATGGAACATTACCCCTTTAATTGACTGACTAGTTAATGAGCCTCTTAATGTAGGGTGCAAGTTGGTGAGTAGATGAGAAACCACTTGATGCGTTGCATAAGAAGACAGCCAATAAGCCGCCAGTGGACAAGTTGATAGCCCACTATCAACTTGGGCTAGAAAATTCTCTCGACTGCATTTTTTATGCGGCCGCGTCGCTTTGCAAACAGATTATGCGATATTCCTGAGAATTTTTTAGTCATTCTGTCTTCGTTTTAATCAAAAATAAGAATTGTTTTGTGTCTGCTGCAGTTTTTTCTTTGCTTTTTGTGTTGAAGCGATAAGTTACGAGCGTATGTTTCATGTTTATTGATCAAACAAAAGCATAGATATTTAGGCCTCCTAAAGTCAGTTCAGACTTCAGATAGCGCATTTTATCTACAAACATTGGCCCAGTTATTTTATCACGATTTGCAGTAGCGTTTTTCTTTATCGCCTGCACCATTTTATGGTACTTTATTTTCGTATGTTGGTGACTGCTTTGACAACTAAGCAGCAAGCATTATCTATATTAAAAGTGCATTTTCCCTCTGAGACTAAAAGATTCGATATAAACTTTATGGCAGTGCATGTTAATACCAAATAAGTAAGTAAAAATATTAGTAGAAAATGCTAAATGCCTAAAATACGAGTATTCACAAAAAAATCGATTAGAAACGGGTTCAAAATTCGAAGTGTATATCATACTGAAAAAGCCAGAATTTATCTTATTCAAAATGTGTACAATCGTTATTAAAAAATCCAGGCTTTAGGGAAATGCCCCTCTTTCTCCCGTAGCCACCACAGAACTTACACAGAATGCTCAGTCGGCATTTGAGAGTAAATCTGGGTAGAAATAGATGCGCGCTCACACTACTTTTCCGATAAAAATATTTAGTAGCCATCGATAGACAATTTTTAATAGCTATAATACGAGTATGGCTATACGAGTATAGGTAACTGCATGCATCAATACTAAAAAACAACAAGGCAAGAAAGTCAGAATACGAGGAACTTACTATACCTTTTAGCTTGCTACTTGTGCCTTCTTGTGAGCTATTTGGGCAGCGTAAGCAGGTACTGTGTTCGGCAAACAATTTAGGCGCCTCTGCGTGCAAGTTTGGCAATTCAAAAGCATCGCATGAACTGAGAAGATCTAAGAAAAAAACAGTAAAAGAGAAAATTCTAACAATTGGAAACAAGGAGTGACTAAGGACTGATGGAATGGCTGAATGAGGACTGATGAAGTGACTGAATGAGGACTGATTGAGTGACTGAATGAGTGAATGAGGACTGATGGAGTGACTGAATGGGAATGAGCACTGATGGAATGACTGAATGTGAATGAGGACTGGTGGAATGACTGAATGAGGACTGATGGAGTGACTGAATGTGAATGAGCACTGATGGAATGACTGAATGAGGCTGCATCACGTTCAGGTGAACCGTTGTGGACTTTTAAGCCTTCTGTCACTGCTTTATTTTTGACAACCACTATTGGCCAAACTTGCACGCAAAGGCGCCTAAATTGGTTACTAAATTAACTAGGTAAAAAATCTGTGGCACAGAGTACTTGCTTACGCTGCGCAAATAGCAGCAAGCAAGAAGGTATAGTGTAAATTCTGTGGTAGCAGAATCGCTCCCAAACGGCTTTTATTTGAATTGAGAATATAAAAAACACTAGAATACTTTTACTTTTTCTATCTCTAACATATGTAGAAATACATGTACGTGTACACATGATAGATAAATGAACTGAATGTAGTTAATAAGCACTGCCATATTCAGCATAAGAGTTATGACATTTAAGCGTACAATTTTTGCGATAATATTCGCTTAACATATAATATTGCACTTTTCGAACAATCGGATTGCTTGCTGCTGCATCAGGGAAGGGCCTCCCTCTCGGTTATCAAAAAACCCTGATGAACAGAAGTCAAGTCAAAAGGAAGCAGACAACTGGCATTATCTGTTACAAGCGGCTAACTTGAAAAATTATCTCAAACAGTTTTACTGCCACGTATAAACTTTACTGATGAAACTAAAAATTCTGCCAAAAAGCCATTCGATTGATTGTCTGCTTCTGAGTCACAACGAGAGGGAATTGAGTTCTTTTTAGGAAGCTATCAATGTCAAAAGGCCTAGCTTCCTTCACAAACCTTCTGAAGTACAATCGTTTATGAAAACTATAATACTCACTAACTGAGAATACATAAGCTGTATATTTCCTATTGCCAATTATTAATAGGAGGCTGGTAACTGGGAAAAATTCGGAGTACATTATTTTTGTACTGTTGCCCCCCGAAGGAGGGGGGGGCTAAATGGCTAGTCTAAATATACTAAATCTCTAAAGTTTGTATGCTTGTTTGCTTACTTGTCCATAACAGATGTCTCTGTCTGTCTGTCTGTCTGTCTGTCTGTCTGTCTGTCTGTCTGTCTGTCTGTGTGATGGATTTTTTTAAAAACGGCTCAACCGATTTTCACCTAATTTGCACCATTCGATCACAAATTTTCAGCAATCGGTATGGTTAAAATTATTAGTGTCTACGCCATTTCCAAGTACAGTTAAATTTCAAAAACTGTATTTTTACTATCTAAATAGTGTATTTTTCTGGCAGTCAGAGCTCAAACTTCAATTTTATGTCTATGGACAATTTTTCTGCTTCTGCTGATACTCAAGTCCAGAGTAGGGAAGAGAGAGTGGTGAATAGAATTCTAACCAGCAGTCCTAACCAGAGGTCACATTGCTTAATCATCACTCTGTCTATCTATCGAAACTATCAAAACCATGGCCCGTCGTGGAGGTGCTAGCAATCTAAAAAGGAGCCGTGTAGCTAAGCAAAAACGTCAAAGCGAAGCGGAAGTCCAGCGCGAGGCCCGGTTGCAGGCTGGTCGCCAGCGCGAAGCTGAGCATCTGGCCAAGGAGTCTGCCGGGGACACTGAAGCCCGACGGATGCGTTGGAGAAACGTTTCAGAAAAGAGAAGGGCTTCTGAGACTGAGATTGAGCGACAAGCTCGATTGGACGCTGTCATGATGCGGTGTCGGCGTATTTCAGTTCGTGGGGAAGGAACAAACGGGTAAGTTAGTCTGCTTACAGTGGGTGTGTATCATTGAAGCTGGAGCTTTATGGAAGCTTAATTTTTTCCAACTGACAGATCTGAAACCGGACAGGTCAGGCGTCAGGCCTGAGCAACCACAGGAGGTACCATTTAGTTCCTTGCAAGTTAGTTAAAATGCCTGGCGATGGTAATTGCTTTTTTTATTCTGTCTGCCATCAGTTGCATGGCATTCCTCTTGCAGCAGAGTTTCCTAATGCTGCAGTTTTAAGAGAGGTGCTCTCCTCAAGTCTCGAGTCTTTGTGCCACTTTTAAGTCATTGCTCAAATGTTGATTTAGTAATTTATAAGCATATAAACCAATTTCAAGCTGACGGTAGCTTAGTTACTCGCTACCCTGCCCCATGCAGCCTGCTTTGGCAGTTGTGAGAGTGCTTCATCACAATTTGCATTATGATTCACTGATATGGCAGCAGGAATCTCAACAATTAGTTGTTTGTGAAGAGGAATTCCCAAGTCTGGATACCAGCAGAGCACATGCTGTTGCCACAGATGCTGGTGCATCTGCATCATCTGCTGAATCTCGGGTGAGTGGTGTCTCCAGGCCAAGGTGGAGTCGCGCTGCTCCAAATCCTGCTCCAAATGGTGGAACGGCCAATCTAGCAACCGGTGGTCTCTTGGCTAGCTCTGCTGAGCGTGATAAAGGAAGCTCAAGTTATCGGCCTCAGTAAGTTGTGTTTTAGGCACTGCTGTACACCTTGCGATTGCATGCTCCTGTTTTGGAAAAATATATTGAAAAGGCCTGAACAGGCCTTCGGCAGTAGCTCACTGAGCCGGCCTCTGCTGCTGCAACGGAAAAGTTTGCATTGAGTCGCTCAGTGTTCCGGAGGAGCTCAGGCAATTTTACCAATGCGAACGTTTCCAACATCCAAGAAGCAGCGTGTTCCTGCTAAACATCAGGAAATACAACGCAGCGCTGCACATGACGTCCTTCGGAGTAAGGGAGCGGCAAATGCCTGGAGGCTGCCCCAGCGTGATCATCAACGGCAAGCTGCATCATAGGATTGGCAGTCTGTTGCCTCAGAAAGATACTCCGGCCAAGTCCATGCAGATTTTCTTTTGCGACTCGGAGCTGGACACGCGAATGTCGATGGTACATGCAGGGACTAGACCGAGAGCTGCTGCAGCTACTGCAAGGCGTTCTGCATCGCGAAAACTCGTACGTGCGCACCTTTAAGGCAGTAATTGATGCTGTCAAGGAGAAGCCTGAGCTGCGGCAAGCGTCGATTGTATTTCACGCTGACAAAAAGACGAAGGAGGAGCATATAAAGTGAGTTTGTTAAAATAATGTATGTAGTGCTAAAATGTAGAATTTGCATTTAGAATCTGAATTCTAAATTACTTATCAACAATTACGCCCATATTTCGCTACCTAAAGTATCACCCTAGCAGGCGACTTGTATTTAACTTACATCTCCGAACATGTACAGTAGTTACTTCTTCCCTGCCAGGACTCCATCCCCGGTGGGGGACTGTTATTGTATCCAGCCTAGAAACTTCCGCGTACGAATAAGCAACACATTCTCTAATTAGGCATTAAAAGTCCAGTTCACATATCCGATACTTCTCGAATATTCATGAATTCTACAATTTCCATTAAATTGTTTACAAATAATAAGCAAACAGCACTGTAAATACCCGCGCCTAATTTTTCCACTCGGAAAATTACCAAATAAACAAACAAAAGAGCCACACCTTTACGCCTTATTTATTTGAATTCGCTACAGGCCTGTTTGGTCTTATACAAACCAAATTCTGCCGGTTCGAAGCCTCAACTTACCAAAAAAACTTGCCTGACCTGATCAAACTTACTTGAAGTAAAAGTCAAAATAAACTGCAATCTAAAAAGAATTTTTTGTAATGGATACGGTTCCCATTTCCTATTTTGTATTTATATTGCAATATATAGTTTTTTATAATTTATATCATTATACGCTCGTATATTCCAACTGACATTGCGAGCAAGTCAGAAAGTTTCTATCCAGTTTCTTGGCAAGAAAAATAAAGTTAGGAAGAGTTCTGTCAATATAGCCATTAAAAATGCCTATAATGCAGAAGTAGTCGTTCGCTTACCTTGCCTTTTGGAGGTGGTTAGTTAGCATGGGACGCGCTAAAAAATAAGAAAATTATTTTGTTTGCGGCTCTGCACACTCGTCTCTTCAAATTAGCTGCGCTCTCGAGGCGCGAACGTGTCAAAGCCCTGTATTGGTAGGCTGGCCTTTGGGCCATAGACAATTTTTTTCTAGCACCAATCAAGTTTTGACTACAAGCCGGGAGAGGAATCGATTTTAATACGACGTAAAGTTGTCTATGGCTTTCGTCGTTCGTTTTTAAAGCACACAGAGAGCAGGAAAACGAGCTTATTACCCACTTAGGCCCGGCCATAGACTAAGGAAAGCATTTATTTGATGCGAAAGAAATTTATCTGGCCGGGCCCGAGTACTTTAGAATTTCTGTTTGAACGAAATAACGTGTAAGAAACGAAGAACGAACGAAGAACTGCACTTTTGTCATTAAGTTCTCGAAAAACAAACATTGTTAATCGAAAGTAATCGTGACCTTATTCGATTCACCACAAATCTCGATTCGCATCTTCTTAGGACTAGGACTCTCGGAGTTGACGGCGACAGTTGACTGTCCTCCTTGGTGGGCAACAACATTAGAAGAGGTAACAGTAGTAGTTCCAGTGGTAGTACGAGTAATGACGGCAGAGGCCTGGCTCTGGCAGACCATGTGGGTAATGGAATCTCCACCAGCGTTGATGTTTGTCACTTGGTTCTCGTCTCTTGCGGCAACGATTGCCGATGCCTCCTTATTCTTAGTGACGGTACTTCAGAAGATAATTAAGATCTTGCTTCGTCATCCCAGAGAGACCTTTAGGACCATCAACGATGGACCACTACCCGTTGACCAACCAGTCTTCTTCTGCTTATTCCAATGCTTGAATACGCCGACGATCTAATCAGCCTTCTTTTTAGTATTTTCTGGTGTCGCTTTATTCAGTTGCAAATTCAACTCCAACTCGTTCATATCATCGCATGCCGACTCGAAACCACTACATCACGGTGTTTGTCGCCTTCGGCCACCATGAACAGTCAAGATTAAAATCCATGTCCGGCAGAGTCAAGTCAAGTAAGTCGTCAGGAATACTCATTGTGATTTTTTGGTTGGATATGTCGTTGGTAAGTACGTTGCAGGATTTCATCTTAACTTTCCTCTCGCTTGACACGAACAGAGTAATAAATACATCATTCCCCACTTGTTTTATTCATTTTGATCGTAAGCGGCTGAGGACGCGTTTATTGGCCGAGGCGAAGCCGAGGGATAACTTAAAATTGGATACAACTACACATCTTACAAAGTAAACCTTTAAGAATTGAGGAATTAAGAAATTAGTCTTCTTAGACCTAATTTTTAGAGACGGAGTTTTTTATCTCAATGTAAGCGGTGAAAATCAAAACATGGCTTCAGAATCTGCATGGTAGCGTGACATAAAAATTGAGGGTCTGAGAGGGTGGACCAGCAACTGAGGATTTGGGGGGTGGCGAAATAACAGAGGGTGGCAGTCGCTCAAGTCAAGCTCTGCTTGTAACAATGGTGAGGGGGGGCAAAATAATTAAGTGTAAGTCAAGTTAAAGTAAAATATGTGGTTTGCCAAATCATAAAGGGGATGTAAACTTAAGAGTCAAAATGGAGCCCGAAACATTAGGTCCCGATTTCTCTACGCAAATCTCTTCCTTTGGAGCCAAATAGCTCCCGTTATGCCTAATACATGTATCTACCACTTTAGCATTTGGGAATCTCTTTGGGGAGAAATGTGATAAATGGGAATTTCATGCCGGAGGCAAATAGAGGGTTCAGACACCAGCCTTTATCTGCTGAAGATACATGTAGGTCCCAGGCGTGAGACAACGCCTGGCCTGTTTCATTCATCACTGGCGAGCTGAATACACCTTCGCGAGCTGGCCGGCAGCTCGGCCTCCAAATAGTTTTCTTTATCTCAGTTTGCACCTGCCCTGGACATTGGATATCAAACTGGATTGAGCGGCATTGCACGGCTTTCTCTGCTGTATTTTTGACACTTGAAATGATCGGGTGATCGACAGGCTGCAATTGGCTGCTGTTGGCTGTCTGGACACTAGCAAATATTGCTCGAAAAATCGGGTCCCATCTTCTTCATAGGCCGCTACAGTGTATGAATTTTTTGATCAGCCAATGGCAGAGCGGCCCTGCGACTACCCTACATGCTCATGGGGCTAATATATTAAGCTTGCCTTCTAATTAAAAAGGTTTAGTCTTGCGTCTGCAGCATCTTCCGCAGCAATCTGAGTTCTACAATGAATGCAAAGGCCGGCCTTATTCTTTACAGTCTCTCTGCCTGTCTCATTGCTGCTCAAGAGATTGAGCAGTGCTTCAGACAACTCACCAATGGCTCCCTCTGCATCCGCAGCGCCTTCACCCGCAACCTGAGCGGCATCACCTCGGACCTGCCGTGCTCTCTGTATTGCGGCTCCGATCAGCGCTGCCAGGCCTTCACCACCGCGGACGGTCTGTGCCAGCTGTTCGTGTTCGACAAGTGCAGCAAGTCGGTGAGGGACTGCAGCTGCTCCAGGAGAGGCCGCCTGTTCGTGAAGCGGCAGCCGGGACTCTCGGCGGGCTCGCTGTGTCCTGTGGGCTACGGCGACGAGCTGTGCGGAGTGAAGTACCGGGTGCTGAAGAACAACGCAACTTGGGCGGTTCAGAGAGGAAGGTGCGAGTCGGAGCCAGGCCTGGTGATCATGGCCGATGTCGCTGACGCAGCTGAGCTGAGCCACGTGAATGTCCTGTTTGTCGCTCACTCCCCCACCCATCCAATGTACCTGGGCGGCTACCGGGTGTTTCCGGGAGCCCAGGTGACAGATGGCTGGTTCTGGGTCGGCTGCAACATCACGATCGGCTCTGTGTGGGGAACTGGTGAACCGAGTGGATTTAGCGAAATGGCCACCGCTCGATACCCGACCGTATCAGACGTAGTGGACATCACCGATATGGGTCTCTTTGGCGCCCTTTGTGAATGCGTATCGCCTTTCGACTGAGTCTGTTGTCGCACACCGTCTCTGTTGAAAATGTCAGAAGCCACGTTTTGGAAACGGACCCTAAGAACTGGTTAAACTGAGTTTTAAAGATTGCGATTGCCGAAACGTATTTTGCCTTTGACGCACTGCCACCCGTTCCTCACAGGTTTCGCTGTGTTCTGAGCATGCCCGCCTCACAACTGTCACTTTCAGTTGATCTCCTTGGCTGCCACATGGCTCCCACCGAGCCTGAAACGAATTTGCCTCTGGCTTTTCAAACAGAATCGCAGCTTCTCTTTTCTAAGAAATCAAAAATTGCCAAATTCTCTTGCAGATTTTCCTCCACTTCAATGAAGTTAGAATGCGACTTGACGCTTGTATTCTTGGCTATTTTTTATGGATGCAGTCAGAAGTACAGGCCTTGTTGTAATTAATGTTTTATCTGCTCTTGTTACTACAAACCGGTTGGATCTGAGATTTCATTTCACCTCCCACTTCGAGCAGAAAACCTTGGCTGTTTCCCTTGAATCGTGTACCTGACGCTGTGTTCCTTGAATTTAATTCTTGTACCTGTAGCCGTGCTCCTTGAATTTATATCTTGTACCTGTAGCCGTGCTCCTTGAATTTATATCTTGTACCTGTAGCCGTGTAACTTGAATTTATATCTTGTACCTGTAGCCGTGTTCCTTGAACTTATATCTTGTACCTGTAGCCGTGCTCCTTGAATTTATATCTTGTACCTGTAGCCGTGTTCCTTGAATTTATATCTTGTACCTGTAGCCGTGTTCCTTGAATTTATATCTTGTACCTGCAGCCGTGTTCCTTGAATATATATCTTGTACCTGTAGCCGTGCTCCTTGAATTTATATCTTGTACCTGTAGCCGTGTTCCTTGAATTTATATCTTGTACCTGCAGCCGTGTTCCTCGAATATATATCTTGTACCTGTAGCCGTGCTCCTTGAATTTATATCTTGTACCTGTAGCCGTGTTCCTTGAATTTATATCTTGTACCTGTAGCCGTGTTCCTTGAATTTATATCTTGTACCTGCAGCCGTGTTCCTTGAATATATATCTTGTACCTGTAGCCGTGCTCCTTGAATTTATATTTTGTACCTGTAGCCGTGTTCCTTGAATTTATATCTTGTACCTGCAGCCGTGTTCCTTGAATATATATCTTGTACCTGTAGCCGTGTTCCTTGAACTTATATCTTGTACCTGTAGCCGTGTTCCTTGAATTTATATCTTGTACCTGTAGCCGTGTTCCTTGAATTTATATCTTGTACCTGCAGCCGTGTTCCTTGAATATATATCTTGTACCTGTAGCCGTGTTCCTTGAACTTATATCTTGTACCTGTAGCCGTGTTCCTTGAACTTATATCTTGTACCTGTAGCCGTGTTCCTTGAATTTATATTTTGTACCTGTAGCCGTGTTCCTTGAACTTATATCTTGTACCTGTAGCCGTGTTCCTTGAACTTATATTTTGTACCTGTAGCCGTGTTCCTTGAACTTATATCTTGTACCTGCAGCCGTGATCCTTGAACTTATATCTTGTACCTGTGGCCGTGTTCCTTGAACTTATATCTTGTACCTGTGGCCGTGTTCCTTGAACTTATATCTTGTACCTGTAGCCGTGTTCCTTGAACTTATATCATCTAAACCAAATATATTTTTGACTAGATTAATTGATTTTATCAAATGGACTCCACGCAGTTTAGCTCGTGTTTCTAGCAAACAGAAATCGATCATTTTTTCTGAAGCCCTGCGTTTTCTCCTGGGTCAGCATAAAGCACAAAAATACAGCCCAAATATGAGGAAACATCGCTGCATATTTGCATATTGACAGTAGCTGACTGTTACCCCTCACCCAAATCACCTCCGGTTGCAGGTGCACCTGAATCGAATTTTTTATTGTGCTGATAATTACACATTAAACTTAGTCAGGATCATTTGTTTACGAGCGTGAGATAAGCAAAAAGTTGGATTAAAAATATTTTTTCTCCATTCTTCCAATCTCCAAATGGATTGACTTCATCTAGCTCTCCCAGCCTCATAATGCAGCCTCACTTTGGTATGGCTAGCTATTTTTGTCGTTTTATTTCGCAGAAATTATCTTGTAGCTGTGCGGAGGTTGAAAAACAACTCAATATTTGATGGAGCAATTTTTGTATGGGCTCCACATCAGCCTCTTTAATAATTCATGCCAATATCTACCATCCGTAGCAGGATGAAGTTTCTATATCCGCTTCCAGAAACAACTGCTGTGGGATTTGGGGAGCCTGCAGCGTTCCGCTGAGGCGCTTAAGCTTGACGATGGGCCATGCAGATTCCCCCTCCTGCCCATTTAATCCCAGTTTGATCCCAGTTGATTGATTCTTTTTATGCAGGCAGATATTTATCGACGCATAGCTGAGACTCACATATAGATGCTGGCTTAAAACAGTTGCCATGCGCGGCCAGTGCATCGAAATTGTTGACAACGTAAATTTGTAGCTGGGGACAGCTTGGCCAGCACCGGCTAACAAGAGCGACTTTTTTCCGGCTTCTCTTCAGTCTTAAATCCAGTAACAATTTTGCCAATCAGCAGTTCACTTCAATTAGTATGCTCAACTATGAGAATTGCGTGTATGAATCAGAAGCAGATCTTGAGGCCCAGTGACCACACGTTAAGGTCCTTGCGAGTCCCTGTGAGTGAGAACTCGTCAAAGTCCTCTTGCAACATCTGGAGACACTGGAAAGCATTTTTTGGGATGAAATCATGGCCAGGGCCACCATAGCGCCGCGTAAATGCATTTAAACAATCTGAATGTGTTCTTTTATTTTGCGGTAGATCGACAGCAGCAATTTGATGTTAAGTGCTTCCATTCTAAGTAGAAAATAAATAAGGCCTTGAGTTACTTCATCCACTGACTCCCCAGCAACAGATTAGTCTACTTTTTTGCAGATACGCTTGTCAGAACTATTGTTCATTGGCAAGCTGGCACAAGTGGGTGCTGGTATTTTACCCGGCCCAGCCACTGCGGCCAAACGACCAAACGGCCCCCATGCCTAGCCGACATAATATGAGAGGCTTGTTTCTTATTTTAACATCAAATCTAAATATTTTAATGAAAAACAAATGCATGAATTACTATTGCCTCCGTATTTATTAATATCCGGATTTTACCCTCTGCTTTTAGATCGATTCACTATTTGTTATTTTCTAATTTTTTAAATTGTGATTTAATCTTAACGCTTTTACTTGACTTAGCTGCAGGGGGCTCCGTGCATCAAAGAGGCGTTGCCGCCCATTTTGCTAACCCCTGGCGACCTTTCTTTTAGTGCTGCGGTGTCACGCAGGGAAGATCCGGTGTGCTGGTGTCCGCAGCGCGGACCTCCTTCGGAAGAGTCCAGGCGGATGGTCGCTCGAACGGTAGCCCTTGGGTAGCGGACGAGCTGGCAGAGATTCTCGGGCCTGAAAACGTCGACATTCTCGACATTTTCTCGACAATGGGTATTCCTCACTACGGATTTTTCCTTCAAGGTGGCGATGCCTGGCAAAACAGCCATGACCTAAGAGGGCCAAAGTCACCGCCCTGATGGCCTTGCGGTTGAGTCCAACCAGGGCCCTGCGCAGGGCGGAGGAAAGACAGGGGACAGCAGCGCAGGATTGTCGGCAGTCGGGTGCGTTAGCCCATGCACCTCTCCCTGTGCTTTGAAGCCACCCACTGGTTGATCTGAGTGGTGACGCGGCCGATCGAGCCAAAAGAAGCAAAGCCAAAAAGAAAGTCGAACCAGTCTTGACCAGGCGATCGGCCAACTCGTTACCGGGGTGGCCCGAGTGTCCGGGAATCCACCAAGTAGGAACACCTTGTTAAAGGCACCAAAGCGATTGAGCTGCCGAATGCAGTCGAAAACTGTACGTGAGCAGGTGGTGGTGCGCTCAAGGGCGTGGATCGCCGCTCGACTGTCCGAGTGGAGAGTAATCTTCTTTCCCCAGAGGCGCTGGTTGTACAGCTCAATGGAGCAGGAGCTGATGGCGAAAACTTCGTTCTGGAAGACGATGGAGCAGGTGCCGGTGTGCTGGGAGAAGCTCGACATGGTTCTCCCTTGATCCAGACACGATTCAGTAGCGTACCCAGAGGCGGAGTTGATTTGGAACCCATCATTGAAGCAGTGGTCAATGATGGAGTGGATTTCATGGGGTTTCCAGTTGTGTTCCTTTGCTTCGAACTGCTTCTGGAAGGGGACACCCGTGTCAAACAGACGGCGGGTGGCCTTCATTGCCTCCCCTCTGACAAAGAGGTCAAGGGGGAAGTCCAGGAAAGAGAGCCAGCAAAAGGCGTAGAGGGGGCCTCGCTCATGATGGCTCGACAAGCGCAGCCTTGCACCCTGTTAAGAGCTTCAAGAATCCCTTTCACCTCTAGGGCACTGGTCCAGATGAGTCCGACGAAGGAGATGGCGCCCGTCACACGATGGCAGTGTAAATCCACCAGAGGCGGCTGGGGGTGAGGCCTCAGGTAGCGCCGAAAACTCTGCGAATCTGCGCAAGAGTCGCGAGAGCTTTGCAGGCTTTGGTTTGGACGTGTGGGGTCCAGCTCAAATTGTGGTCGAAGGTGGCACTTATAGACATCTGGTTTGTTTCTCATGGCAACGGGTCTGCCAAAGAGGGAGAGCGGTTCGATCCTCCAGTCGGCGGCTGGTGAGCATGATAGCCACGGTTTTAGACTCAGAGAACCTGAGACCGCAGCTGTGTGCTCAGCGCTCGGCATGGTGAATGAAGGCTTGGAGGAGTTTCTGAGGACCGCGGATGATGATCCAGCCATAGTGGCCGTAAAATCGTCCGCATTGCCGACCTTTTGAACTGGGTCCGGATGTAGACTGCAGAGCAGCTCGTCCAAGACCAAGTTTCAGAGGACTCCACCTTGCGGTCCGCCTTTTCTGGACCTCTACAGAGCGGGAGTGTCCCAGGAGGTACGAGGTGGCAGTCCGATGGGAGACCATGTACATGATCAAGCGAGTATGGTGCATGCTCGTGCGTGCCCTGGGATACCAGGGCACGCCTAAAGGCTTTAAAGAGCACATTATATTGAAAGTGTACCATCAATGTCGAGGAAAAGCGAGAGCGCCTATCCACCGCCAAGCACGGCGCGTTTGTCGACAATGGCGTCCAGGACGAAAGGCGTGTTGGTTGGGGGGAGAGCGCGCGGGGAGTCCCTGACCGAAGTATATGTAATTTCGGCGAAAAACCCGGCAAAAAGGCAACTTAATCACCAATCAGGCAATCAATCACTTATTTGATCTTTTTGCAACTAAACAGAACTAAAAAACATGTTAACCTACAGCCTCGAGAAAGAAATATGCATAAAAATCTCAAAATTTAGAGGCAAAATGCTTTTGTAAAATGTATACTTTTGTTATACTTTTGAGATAATTTTAAATGCTAACGTGACCCATGTGGGCGCGAAGGCCCGTCCGTAGTTAATTGAACGTAAATCCGAGATTATAGAATGATACAATGTGTATGCTCGCTCGATTCGATAAATAATAAAGATAATTGATAAAGTTTATAGACTATGCATAATAGAACTACCTGTACTAGGGGTACACCAAAATGTAATATTACTCTTTACTTTAGCATTGTGATTAGCCTAGGCTAGACATAATGTAATATGTTATATGTAATGTAATTATTGTAAAGTAATGTAAATTTTAATCGGTAATAAAAAATATTTAATTTAAGTTAGGCCTAATTTAAATTTTAATGGCAATAATACATTCTGTAACTCATAACTCATGACGATTGAATAAGGAGTATGTCCTAATAAATAATAATATCACTTTTACTTTAGTCTTGGATCAAATTTTACCTCTTTTAGGAGTAGGCCCTAGGCTTGGCTGAGAGCAATCATGTAACTAGGCCCTAGGCTACTATTCTGTCCAGTAACAAATTATGTGTGTGTACTATGTTGCAATACTTAGGGTAAATCCCTAGGTTGCACCCAAACATGAAAGTACATTGGCAATCCTTAGCCAACCTAGTGGTGAATCTATTTAGTGTAAATTATGATAGAGTGTATATTGCAACTTACAGGTGTCACTTTTATGATATTTTATTTTTTATATGTTTTGTGATAAATGTTTTGTTTTGTTTATGTTATATGTTTTGGAATTTTGTGATAAATTAAAGACTACTTTTTAGATAAATATTAAAACAAAATTATATTTTTATCCAAAACTAGTTGCAATGCCAATGTAATTTCAGAGGTTGAACATATATGCTAACATGCCAGTATATGTTAAGGCCCCTAGGCCCTAGCTTAAAAAGACTAAGTAGTTTAGGTGGTAAATATATTTGTAATATTTGTTTTCTACTTACTAATACTAGTTTAACTTTGTAGCAAGCAATAATACAATATTAGTTTGGTATTGTTAACTATTATTGGTATTTATTTAATACTAAGGCTTTAGTAAAATTGGCCAAGAGTTTTTTGTAATTAATATTTATAGGGTCCTGAATCATTGAAAAACTGTTTATGCTTTATCATGCTTGGGCGCAACCTAGGGATTCACCCGGCCGTTTCTATTGGCAACACACATATGTAAGTCGCTATTGGACGGAATAGTAGTCACGTGACTGCTCTCAGCCAATAGCGACTTACATGTGTGTGTTGCCAATAGAAATGGCCAGGTAAATCCCTAGGTTGCGCATATATGTGCTTTATGGATATTATGTGCAACTTTTAAAATTATACTAACCATACTATTTTCATAGTTTTAAGAAAAATTACAAGTTTTATATAATTGATAGTCCTATGTTTTAGTTTTAAGACTAGAATCTTGGAAACTCAAAATCAACAAATTTAACATTAGATAATTTTTACAATGACACATTTTGGTCTGCTTATACCATTTTTAAGCAGTTTATTGACTGAGTTACAAAAATGAAAATGATACAATAATATAAATTAAACAATTAGGTAGGTTCTAGGTAAAAAAATTGAATAAAAATAAAAGTATAGGCCTTATTACATTACAAAAATTAGAATATGGTTTTATCATATAAACATAATAACAGGAAAGAAAATGTGAAAGATTATCATATATATTCAGTTTGTTTGCAAGAGACAAGGTACAAAATTGCACCCCAATTTCAATATTCAATTTTAAGGCTTAAAGTGCAGTTTCTCTTATTAAATTAGGCTTAAGCCTAAAAAATAGGTTATGAGACTAAGACTACACCTAAACTACACTCACAAGATACCAAGCATAAAATCATGGTTTTAATGGGAATGCAGACCAAAATAATGCATTGCTATAGAAAATTAATATTAATTTTAAGCTTCTTGTTCCCTTTAATACTTAAGCAAATTTAAGTCTTAGATTTTTATAATACACTTTTAAAAAGACTAAGTTTTGAATTTGTTCTAAAAATGTCAAAACTAGATTTTGTGACCTCTCTTAGTCTGCCATAATTTCCATATACTAAAAATGAAAATCTTGCTTGTACGCAATTGATTATCTCCTGAATGGCTAAACCAATTTTCATGAGACTTATGCCATCTAAATTGGCTGGGTTGGCTAGTAGTTTTATAATTTAACCATAAATTATATGGGTAAAGCCGCAAATATACATAAGGTAAAATTGCTTCTCTTAGGTCTTGATTTTTCCTATATACAAAAATAGTTTGTCAGTATCTATCTAGATAAGTATCTATATAATTGATTTAAGAAAAAAATGGCTCAATCAATTTTTTTAAACTTTCACCATTAAAATCTGTTTTTTCTAATAATACATGTACATTGGCTAAAAAATTGTTCATTCTCCCCCAGTAAAAACTAATGTAATTTTGAGTAAATGGCAGGAATAACTATAATTGTATTATTTAGGCTAAATGCCTTGTCAGCTATATCAGTACCCTGTGCTACAATTACCACTTTTTTCAGGTGGGCATTTTTGCAACTTTCTGCATGTATTAGAAATGGATCTAACCCCAATCCACTATTTTTAAAATCCCTGGATCCCAACAAAAATTAGAATCTTAATTCCTGAAATGTCCAGCCAGCTAAGGCAAAGTGTAGCCAGAATAGCCTTCTTAGGTTTTTTATTTAGTTTTCAGTGAATTGAGATTTTTATTGCAAAATGTGTAGGGCACTACTGCAAGTAGCTGGATGTGCAAATTATCCCGCAGCAATCGAGAGGCATGCCACTCGCTACCAAATGACCGATGAGCCATTCGAGCGGCAGGCCGCCGAGTCCCGGCCTCGGCCTCGAAATCTCAGCGTAGCCTCCGCCTCGTCATCCGCGTCCTCGGCAGCCACCAGCGGCCAGGAGGCCCTCCGGCGGTGCCTGCAGCGCGCCGGCCTGTCCGACTGCGCCGGCCTGTTTCCGGCCGAGTTCTCGCTGTCGCAGTTCCGCCAGCTCACTGCCGACCGGCTGCGCATCGAACTGGGCGTGACCGACCAGCGGCTTCGGTCCCGAATTCTCTGCGCCGTGCGCCGGGCCCGCTGCGCCGATGAGTCCGACAGAGAGGTGCGCTGGGCTGGGTTGGGCCGCTGTGCCCGCCGTGGCACGCGGTTTTGCTTATGGGATTGCTGCTTTGTCTCCGCATCTGCTTTGTCTGTCTGTCTCAGTGTCTGTCTGTCAGTCCGTCTGTCTATCTGTTTGTCTGTCTGTCTAATGACTTCCTTGTCTGTCTGTTTGCCTGTTAATTTGAGGCCAATTAAAATGTGATCACACATTCACACGGCTTGTATTCACATATTTGCTAAAGTATTATGTGCCAAAAAATCAAAGCCTGTTATCCTACTCAATAAGTAGTACCGCGCGCATATATATTTGCACAGGCATATCGCATTGAAACCCATGCTCCAGCGCCCAGTCAGTTTTGTGTTTTGCACTTCAATTCACTTGTGCGCCATCGCTGCAAATTCCAGCCACTTCAATTTGCAGAAGCTGCCAAATCCTTCCGTTGTCACGTGACTGTTTTGATTCTATTTTTAGCTCAGCTTCTAACTAAAGGAGAATGGAGAGCCTCCGCCGATCTGCCGCTTATCGATTTGAGCCTTGGTGGCCTATTGTTAAAATAGCATGAATTGGCAAGCACAGGCTAGAGAAGGATGCGCTTTCTCCCACGTCCTGTAGCTCAGCTCCCGTGTGCGGCCGTGCCATCGCTTTTTGTAGCTTTGCACTTTAAACGGCTGGGTGAGAGGCTGCAGTTCCGGATTTCTCTCTGCTTCAGTCTTCATCATATTGACCGTCTTCACCTGGCTCTTGAGCTTTGATGCTTTTTAACTAGGTGTACTTTGTTCGAGCTCTGCAGATTTGTCCGCCCCAAGCTGACTGCGTGCCATTTCAGGAACCGAATGTACTTTTTTGAAACTGTGTCATTTATAGGAGCCAAGTGTGTCATTTCTAGAAACTGTTATGTTAAATTTATAGGAATTTGTTGACTGCATTTCTAACGGGTGTGTGAGGTTTCTATGAACTGCCGGACTGACTGGGCCATTTTCAGTGCTGGGTTTGTCATTTCTAAGTACTGACTGCCGTTTCTAGGAAACTGACTGTCGTTTTTAGGAAACTCACTGCCATTTCTAGGAAACTCACTGCCATTTCTAGGAAACTCACTGCCATTTCTAGGAAACTCACTGCCATTTCTAGGAAACTCACTGCCATTTCTAGGAAACTCACTGCCATTTCTAGGAAACTCACTGCCATTTCTAGGAAATGACTACCAAATCTAGGGACTGACTTTGAGTTCCAACTTTCTGTTTTGTTCCTTTCCCAGTCTCATACCCCTTTGCCTTATTCCCAAAGTCGCATCCCATCTTACCCCAGAGCTCGCTCCGGTGTAGCAAAGCCCTGTCATTGTCGTTCAGTTGAGGCGGTTCTCTTCAAAATTTTCGCTACACAATAAATTAGCTAAACAAGCAGACTAGGGGGGATGTTTTCCTCTCCGACAAAGCAGAGCGACTGTCAGCAAAGATGCTGAAAAAGCCAACCTTGATACTTGGATACAAGGCTTCTATAGGCAGTTTTCGAAAGCCTAAAGGGAAAGGCGGCAGGTGGAATGAAAAAAAGCAGACTTTGCTGCTTCCGCGGGAGCGGCATACAAGAGAAGGGCTTCCCAGGAGTGCCTTCTCTGAGCTTTGTGAATCTTTTTTTTGAGATTCGAGTTTTCTAAGAAACGGGTTGGATGGGGAGAAATCAGGGATTCTAACTGCTAAACTGCTCAGGCTCAAGTCACTGGCGAGCTTCCCAGAATCCTGACAGAGTCGGTCGCAACTTGCTGCATCAATTCGGTCTGAAAAAATACTGCAAAAGTAAATTTATGTGACCAGTTGTCGGTGTTTGTGACAGGAGTGTCGATGTGGGTGACAGGAGTGTCGATGTGGGTGACAGGAGTGTCGATGTGGGTGACAGGAGTGTCGATGTGGGTGACAGGAGTGCCGATGTAGTTGACAGGAATACCGATGTGGATGACAGGAGTGCCGATGTAGTTGACAGGAATACCGATGTGGATGACAGGAGTGCCGATGTAGTTGACAGGAATACCGATGTGGATGACGGGAGGATCTAAGGGGACGGAGTGCTGAGGGTGACGGGGGACCGATGTGGGTGACAGGTTCCGGATCTGTTTCAAGTCTCCTAAAACTAATACGTGAAGTCGTGAGCACAGTCATGGCACACTCCATTAAAAATTGCAGCTGGAATGCAATAATTCCTTATACATTTTTATAGCACAGAGATATGACAGTCAATCAGGCCAGACTTATTATCATATATCTCTTGAAACGCCCGCGTCTTTAGCTCAACATCGCAGCCACTAATCATGCAAATGAGCACGCATCGCCTGTTGCTATGCTCCATCTTGCCATCTGCTTCTAGTAGACGGACGGGTCTGTTTGCTTCTCTCCACCCAGTATGTATTATCTAGTGTGAACTCCCTGACAACTGCACAGGGAATAATGCAGGCAGATGGCTGCTGCTGTCTTATCTGACTGACTATGCGCTGATAATAAGAGAGTAAGAGAAGCTGACTCAAATCTGTGCTGAAAGCTGAAAACAGAGTTGTTGAGCTAATGAGAGTCAGCCGCTTCATTAGCGAGCAGGCATTCCCATCTTGCTCAAGCGCAGTAACTCTGCGTTTTCGCCGATTGTTCCATTCCATGCCTAAAGTGCAGGGCCGCCTGCTGCCGCAGACTGAAGTCTCATATTCGCGTCCTGTCTGTCTAAAACGAACAAGGCAGTAAAGTCTTATTCTGCTGCGATTCTCCACCTGCTTTTTTGAGCCTCCTCCCTTTGATCTGCGCTTCGAGCAGCTCTTTATGCATTGGTGTGGCTCGTCTCCGCTCCACGAGTTCGGCAAAGGCCTCTTCTGCGAGCTCCTGCCGGCTGTGCCGAATACCTTTGTGCGGCTTGTGATGAAGACGAAATCGCTTCATTTTTTATCTGGGATTCTCAGGCTGGGCCAGGTTCAGAAAGTTTTAATTGTGTTAATTAGCTTCACAGATCTTCAGTAGGATTCTTTAGATTCTGATTTGAAGATACCTGGTAAGATCTCGGGCACAGTAATTAGTAATCAAAATTGAGACTCAGAATCAGGGATCTTATCCATGACTCCGAATCAGGGATCTTGGGACTCGTAATTGAAACCTGGGATCTTAGCTAGTATCTCTAACACTCGGATGTCTGCGGACTTAGGATCTGGTACTCTGAGTCGGATATCTGGGACTCAGAAGGGGGATTCTGGCTCTTCGAATCCGATATTTGGCGTAATTATCGGCTAGGGATTTTCATAGAAATCAGACTGACATAGTTGCTATGGAATTAAGTGTAGATTATGAACTCATAATCCGGGATCGACATTTGGAATCCCAAATAGTCTGTTATTACGAGCTTCGTATCCTTGATTTGTGTTATGCGCGCCTAATAAATGCCCACCCGCCTGTACTGTTCGGGATGAGTGGCCGAGCGGGTCCAATAACTAAGGATATGCATGTCGTTGTGGACTGAAGGGGAATTGGGGAGGTGTGCAGTGAATTACGGCCAGGCCTCTGCTCAGCAATCAGTGGCTGCCTTACCAGGGCTGGTAAATAATAAATCTGTCTACTCTGCTTTCAAAGCGATTCACTTTCTACTTGGCATCGCTGCCGTACTCAGCTTGAGTAGTGCTCATATAGCTCGTAGCTCATTTGTCTCTTGCCAGCTCGTGTGCCGAATCGCGCTGGAAGAGTGGAAGGCACCGGCGCACGCAGAAGGGCGCTGGGGAGTAGCGGGCCTGAGTGGCCTAGTCAGCTAGAGTGGGATGAGTCCCCAGTTTTTTTGTCGCCCGCTCTGATGAAGCCTCGGCTCTATGGGAAGGTGAGAGCCGGAGGCTGAGGAGGGAAGAGGATAGGAGAATATGAGGCGAAGATGCCAGGTCTACTAAGGTAGCGGGCAGGCGAGGAGGATGGGAAGAGAGAAAGAAAATGGACATCTGCCTGCTTCCTCCCTACTTGCTCTTCGTCTTCCTTTGGCTTCTGTTAAAGCGATGCGGGAGGGGCACGGATGATGAGGCTTAAGGAGGAGGCGCGGATGAAGGAGCCGGGATGCTGGCCCGGTTGGAGACGGCGCCCGCGGCCTATCGGCTCCTCCAATCCTCTTTATTATTTTTTGGCGAGCCCCTGTGGCTGCTCCCGCTCTGCCCTCCCTTCCCGGCTGCCCGCCCCCCTCCTTCGCAGCTACTACTTCTTCGGCTGCCTTGAAGAATTGGTGCGCAGCCATTCTTGAGTTCTTCCCGTTTCCTCCCGCCCTTCTCTGCTGCTCGCATCTCCCCCGTGGTCCCCTGCGACCTCCCTAACTACTTTGTATAAAAATAGATAGAGAGATAAGCATCGCCGGGCATTTCCCTGCGCCTCCAAAGAGTTGATCTGCTGATACCCGGAGCTGTGGCCGCTCTCCGAGCCTAACGCTGCAGTCAGTTTTCTATCGAGTGGCTCAACAGTGGAGCCGATCAGAGATCGCAGCAGCCGCTGCCGCAGCGACGGAGTCTGGCTTCTCCACTAGCCGACTTCGCGTTGGCATTGGCACGGCGGTGGCGTCGGAGGCCGCGGTGGCGGAGTCGGAGGCAGCAGCGGCGGCGGCGGCCTGTTGTCGGTGTCGGGACATGCGCGCAGCTGCAGTTGCAGCAGCAGCGCCGTCTGTCGATCCCCGGCATCCGCATCACCCCCTGCGCCGCCGGCCGCGCTCGGCCGAATTCTCGTCCGGCTTCCTGTCGCCTGGCAGCATTCTGGACCTGCGGCAGCGGCGGCGGGTGAGGCTGGGCATTGGCGAATGAAGCCGCTGTGTGCGGACTGCCAATATGACCGTTGTGGGTTACGGAATATAGTGGATTGCTAATCTAGTCAACATGGAGAAAGGATAAAATGTAATCGTTGAATTTCTAGTCAACAATATGCGTGAAAGCCTGCTCTGTTTGCTTTTTTCTGCTCTCTCCAAGCTCAAACTCCAGGTTCCCAATCACTTCTGATGCACTTTAGCAATTCCTGCATCAACACCGGCGAATGTAACTCCATGCAGTCATCTCAGTCAGAATGAAGCTGGAATCTCTGCCGGAGTCTCTCGGCTCCTGTGCCGTCGGCTACAACAGGGTGTTAATGCGCTGGGCTGTCGCATTACCGGCCTAATTAATTTGAACGAGCCGCTTTGGGAATCTGTGGGAGCGCTAGGGATTGAGTGCGGATGAGCGGGTCCCACTGGAGCCTGTTGAGTCCCTATGGAATGAGGAAGCTAGCGAGGCCCAGCAGGGTTCTCGAGAGATGCCCAATTTTAGAGTAGCGGCTGGAATGAAATTTCTCAGGCTCTAATCGGCTCCGACTGCTCAGTTAAGCAATCATTTTTGGCGATGAAATTAATGATGCGCGAAAGCGTTCTTCGTCTTTGGCCCTGTTCTGCTCAGCTGTGACTTCGTCTCAGTTGTCTGTCTGTCTCAGTTTGTTCCTCAGTCTGCTTTGAGTCGCTTATTATCGTTCTTTGAGTCGTCTTTCGGCTAAAACTGCTCGTCTCTAGCGTTCGAAAAATGCGTTCCGTTTTGCATCTGATCCCATGGTCGATCTGCTTGATGGTTAAAGCTGCTCCAAATCAATGCGACAGTCGACCTGCAGCCAGCGAAGAGGCACATGCGTACACAGGCACTCACAGTGTACAGCAGCCCTAATTTTCTACCTAAGCTAGCAATGAGCAACCCTGCCCCACCCCTATCCATCCCCGACTCTGAGTAGTGAAACAGTTTGACTTCTCGCCGACTTGTATGAGTTCGATTCTCCGCTCGCGTGCTCGGCCGCATTAAATTGGGTTCGAGCGCAGAACTGCCCGAGCTGGTCGCAAGTTCACTATCTTGACAATGAGAATATTGGGCGCCGCTGTATGCGATGTGTGCCCAGGCTCGGCATAACTGCATCCTCAGTCACAGCGGGTAAACTGTCTTAATTTTAATGCGCAGCCTATAAAACTCCGCAACTTAACTCGCTACAATATCCTATCTATCTATTCCGTCTATCGGTCTTATCGTAGCTACTTTTGATCCCCCAGGTCTCCCAAGCCCGTTTTCACCCAGACCGGAAGCGGGTTCGGCAATGGCATCGAAAATTTTTTGCCAGCATCCCATTTCGCTCGTCTATATTTCTCTCCGTTTTCTTCCTTTAAGCTTCCGGAATCCCACAGCCTTCAAATATAGTCTCTTCTTAGCCTGAATTTGTAGGGAATTTTATCCCCTCAAAACCGGCGCCTTCAGTTTCGGGTTGCTCCTGTGCGCATTTCCCGATAAGCAGCCGTGTGACATTGGCAGGCTGTGGCGGCCGGTAGAATGGTGCGCACTTGCGTTTCTGTGCCTCGCGGCTGTCGGAATTCCCCTGCACTTTTATCTCGGTTTGATGTGAATCAAGCAGTCCGATTTCTCCAGGGACAGGGAGGGACATTGCTGCCCTGCTTGCCGCCTCAGCGCAGCCACTTCTATATGGCATTTGGAGCTGATTGCGACTTGATTTTTATTTGCCTACAGGCTGGCTCGGCTGGTAGTGTCTCTGTAATGCTGCTCCACCAGTCCGCTCTTCTATGCGTATCGGTTATCAGTCTCTCAGTCTCTCAGTCTCAATCAATTTGCTCTTGTATCTCTACTAGGCCGCCTTTTTATCCCAGTTATATTCTCAATCTCTTATATTTCAACGAATTTGTTGCTAAGTACTACTCTTCAATAGTGTCTCTGCAATCTCAATGAGCCTTCAGCCCAGTCTTGCAGGTATTCTACAATATCAGCCTGTCATTTCGCCTGTCCAAGCAGTCCGGCCTTGGGAGAAAATTTGACTAGAAAAAGGAAACTCTTGCAGCTTCAGCTGGGCCATTTTGGGTGATGAAAAAATTGAGCAGCATATTGACTGACATCGCCTCGGTCGGCGCAGAGAGAGGAGGGAGGCAGGGAGCTTTTATACGTGACTTTCCTGCGATTCGAACCCGCAATTCCGCCTGCAATTTTGCGCAGAGCCACGCGACTTCTGCCTGTCAGGAGCGGCACAATGAGGGAGGGGCGAGGCAGAAATTTCTGTTCGACACGACACGAGCTTTCAATTTTGTGTTGTCGAAATGCCTTTGTGTTTCTGCGTCCGCCCGAGGAGGCCGGCTTAATTAATACCCTCTTTTACCTGCCATGGCTAGTTTTTGTTTTCGCCGCCGCCCTCGCTTTGCGGCTGCTCGGTTGTGAGGCCTCAGAATCCTAATAATACTCTGTGACTTAGAGGAACGCCTTGAGCAGTATTCGAGAATCTTCCTGTTTGAAATCATTTCCTAGTAGAACGGCAGTTTTGTTTGTTTTGCTTGCTGTTAGGTTGAAAAGGTTGAATGGCGAAAATCATTAGGTAGTTTCAGTCGGGTAGAATACTCGAGGGTGGGATTCTTGTGAGTTGGATAGTTTTAGTTGGGTAGGATAAGTGAGATTTTTGTGAGTTGGGTAGGATAGGTGGGATTCTTGTGAGTTGGGTAGGATAGGTGGGATTCTTGTGAGTTGGGTAGGATAGGTGGGATTCTTGTGAGTTGGGTAGGATAGGTGGGATTTTTGTGAGTTGGGTAGCTTCAATTGGGTAGGATAGGTGGGAATTTTGTGAGTTGGGTAGCTTCAATTGGGTAGGATAGGTGGGAATTTTGTGAGTTGGGTAGCTTCAATTGGGTAGGATAGGTGGGATTTTTGTGAGTTGAGTAGTTTCCGTTGGGTAGGATAATTGGGATTCTTGTGAGTTGGGTAGGATAAGTGGGATTCTTGTGAGTTGGGTAGGATAAGTGGGATTCTTGTGAGTTGGGTTTTTTTTTTTAGAGGCAGGGGGGTTGTGTGCACCTTGGCGCAATTTAAGCGTCATTGGCACACAACCGGCGAGAGGCATTACTGCCCATTCCGCCGACTCCCCTGAGCAGGCATACAAGCGCGCGGATACGTTACGCAGGCACACACTCACACAGGAGTGTACAGCGGCCCTAACTTTATCAATTGTTAGGCATGTACACTTCACTGCGCCTTGGGGGGGGGGGTTGGCTCTCAAGGCCGTTAATTGCACAAGCGAGCCAAGCCAAGATTCCAATCCAGCCCCAAATTAATGTGGCTGCACTTGGAATCGAGCCTGGGTCGCGGCACACCAGAGCAGCTGCGCTACCGCTGGGCTACGGCCCCCTTGTGAGTTGGGTAGGATAAGTGGGATTCTTGTGAGTTGGGTAGGATAAGTGGGATTCTTGTGAGTTGGGTAGGATAAGTGGGATTCTTGTGAGTTGGGTAGGATAAGTGGGATTCTTGTGAGTTGGGTAGGATAAGTGGGATTCTTGTGAGTTGGGTAGGATAAGTGGGATTCTTGTGAGTTGGGTAGGATAAGTGGGATTCTTGTGAGTTGGGTAGGATAAGTGGGATTCTTGTGAGTTGGGTAGGATAAGTGGGATTCTTGTGAGTTGGGTAGGATAAGTGGGATTCTTGTGAGTTGGGTAGGATAAGTGGGATTCTTGTGAGTTGGGTAGGATAAGTGGGATTCTTGTGAGTTGGGTAGGATAAGTGGGATTCTTGTGAGTTGGGTAGGATAAGTGGGATTCTTGTGAGTTGGGTAGGATAAGTGGGATTCTTGTGTGTTGGGTAGGATAAGTGGGATTCTTGTCAGTTTGGTAGGATAAGTGGGATTCTTGTGAGTTGGGTAGGATAAGTGGGATTCTTGTGAGTTGGGTAGGATAAGTGGGATTCTTGTGAGTTGGGTAGTTTCAGTTGGGTCAATTTCACGTTGATTATTTTGTCGAGTTTCAGACACCTGTTCGTATTTATTTAGCAGCTATATCTATTTTGGAGGTAGGAAGTTTTTAGCAACTATAGTCGGTACACGCGCACCTGTTTCAATATAGGCAAGCAAATCCTGCTTTGCAGCCACGCAGTTGCTCTGCAATTCTTGCCCAGCTTTCTGCTCTGAGTGCGGACAAACGGGTCATTGCGTGACCCCGCCTGCTTGAGCAGAGGCTGTGTTCCGGCATAGAGTTGTAGCAGCCTATGCCGGAACACAGCCTCTGCTCCTCTCAGAGCATGGGATTCTGTGCACCTGTGCTCGTCTCTTACACGTGAATCCCGTCTGTCCCAACTCCTAATTCGTACTCAACTTTTCGTCAACTACGAGCTAGATCAAATAGAGAAGGAAATGCAGTTGCTGCTGCAAGCACTTGGCCAGGTGAACTGTCAAAGTATTGACAAGTTGGGCATCGCATTCGCCTCAGATTTTCAAAGTTCAAATACCTATGCTAAATTTTGTACTAAAAATGTCCGAGCTGATTGCACGACCAGATTTCATTGGCGCGACTCATATTTGCGATTGTAGCAGTCGGCCTATAAAATTCCATAGTTGAAGCTGATAAACTTGTTAATGAAGGCTCGAGGATTTGAAGGCTCGAGGATTTGAAGGCTCTAGGATTTCATTCATCTGCCTTTCTAGTGGGCCCCTCGTGTTATGAATTTAAATGTATATTTTTATGGAAACTTTTTACTTCTCACTACTGCCAGTAGAGAACATGGCATAATGCAAGTATAAAAACGCTGGAAAACGGCTTGGCCTTTTTCACTACAGTCTGCTTCTGGCGGAACTTTTTTCTTTTTGCTTCGGTGACAACTGGCGAACTGAATCGGGTGTGCCCGGCGGCTGCATTGTTTTTGTGCGCTGAAGTTCCAGTCCGAAATTGCTTTTGTCCATTGTAGCAGCGGCGGCAGTAGTTTCTGATTGCCCTTCCCCGTTCATCCCTCTCCGCGGACCGGCGTTCTTCCTCCCGTGTCTCAATAATTAATCTTAGTCTTGCGTCCTCGCTGGCCCGGCAGTGATGACCGACCGAGCACTTCTTGGCCCAGTCCAGCTGGCTACGCACTTATCTAAGGTCTGTCTGCTTATGTCCGGAATTTATGCCTGGCCTATGTGCCTAGTACTACAGTGCCATGATTTTATGCCGCTGCAATGGGGCCGACTGAAATCGCTAATTTTATACTTTCGGCGCGCTATCGCAGCGCTGCTGGCCGGCCGCGCAATGTGAAATAAAAGGAAATGAAAAAGTGAACGCTGCGGATGTTGAACTGAGAGACGAGAGAGTCTCGGGTTGATGAAAAATTGCAGAATTTTATAATCTTCATCTGCCGAATCCCCAACTGCAATTAGCTTTGCTCCGCTGCCAGCAGATGCCTCGGTATGGAGACTGACCCCCCCCCCCGCCTTTTCCTGCCTCCCCTGGGGGCATAAATCAACAACACCCAATAAGCAGGAGAAAGCTACGCCTTGTGTTTTTCTGTTCGGGCCGATTTGACTAATAGTAAATTATCATTAGGCTGGTCATGTGGCCGAGAATTCTGTTTTTGTTGCCACGGCAAGCTCAAAATGTATCCAGCCGTGCCACTAGTTACGTCAAAATGAGAAGTCTAGTGCTCCTTGAAACGGGCAAAATGTACTCTTACCACCATCTGCAGAGGGCGTGACTTTGTGAAGTTCTTGGTGTTCGTGCTTCGGAGTTTTTCTCCCTAAGACTACTTGAAGATGCGCACTTTTCCTGTGAACGTTTACCTGGGCAAGACAGGTAGAACGTCACGCCATTCATCTGGAGCCACTGCGTGAACTATTTATATTTCGATCTCGGCTCTGCCTTTGTCGCTGGCGCCCAACCTCCGATCGGCAAATTGCACTTTGTGAATCATTCTGCCCATGGCGGAGAAAAGAAAGGAATAATGGATGAACTGGCTGTGCTCCCTTGATCTCGGTTCGGTGCAGTGCTGATGTACTTGATACTGCTGGCCGCTGAGGATGAAGACCCCAGACTCTTCTTGGCCTGGCCTGTCATCGCCAATCTGGGAGACTTCGGGCCGCAACTTACCGATTATTTAAAGGCACTGACGGGCGATACAGCCGATAGTGCAGCTGTACTTTTGTGCCATTCCTCTCCTGTTGACTTCGGTCTGTTTGCAAGTGTGTTCTTTCAGGATTGCGATTGGCTTGGGATTGACAAAGTGGAGCCGTCAGTGAATAATGGGCGTCAGTTGTTGGGCAATAAATTGCCAGCCCTTCTCATCAATTATCTGTTCTGCTCTGCAAGTTGCGGCCTCGGCCCGAAAATTGAAAACAGATCTCATGAACTAATGGCTTTTATTAGAATAGGGCAGAAAAAACCTTTTAAAATTTTCCTATTCTTTCACTCTTTTTAAAGCTCTTCCCGTCCTCTTAGCAGCCGCATCAATTGGCGCTGAGCGGAGGGTCGCAAAGCCTCCATTGGAGTTGCTGGCCCCGGTTTTTGGTTGCAGACCGTCAATTCGTTTGCGTGCCAGGCTGCTTGATGAGTCACATGGTTTGATAGCTGAGTTGATAGTTGTACTTTATTTTGTTAGGAAGTTTAGGCTTGGTAGCAATTTATTTCTGGGTAACCAATCTGGGTGGCTTAGGGAGGATAATGCAGTACCTAATTACTGAAACGTTGGAGTACTTTGAAATTCTGAAATGTTGAAAGGTTAACAGCTGATTTGGCAGGGTGATTTGAGTAATTCAAGCGGGATATTCGCGCACGTGTACTGGGAATCGATGCTTTATATTTAGCGAACACTATTTCTGTCACTAAGACGGGGAAGCCATTGCTAGCTGTTTGCTGAGGCGTGCTTTTTCATTGATTTATTTGCACAAACTAGTGCGTAAGATGAGCTCGGCCGCTTTGACTTGCACTGTTTCACGGCTCTTGAATTGAGTTACTTTATGGCTTCTCCCTTGAACTGCATCGGAATTTCACACGCCCGCAAGCGCGTCGTCGTGTCAGACAGCCCTGGCCGTTACGTGCCTCAAGCACTTTCGTCTGGAAGTCGCTCCTTTCTGGATCCGTTCACTGTGGCCCTCCGAGCACCCCGTGAGCAGTGTACTTCTCTGACACACCCACATACGTCCGCCGCTTCTCTAGTTCCCATCTCTTCTCTATTCCTTTTCAAATTTCTCCCTCTAGCCACCCGCGCCTCTCTGATCCCGAGATCCCCAGTGCTCCCCTTCTCCCTCTCTCATCCCTGTGGACAGCGGGATCGATTGTGCGCTCTCTGAGCGGCCGGAGTGGGTTTCGGGAATTGAGAGCGGCCTGGCTGCGTGGCTGGGCTGGAATTGGACTTCTCAGCGCCCGCGTGTGTATTTGCTCCCGGCTAGTCCCTCCGTGAGGACGGGGGGAGCGCAGTGGCGGAGCTTGATGAGCTCTTGGCTCAGTCTAGCCAAAGACCCTTGGCTGACTCATGCGCGTCATTCGCGACCTTTGTAGCCGATCTGGCAATGCTATGAGTATGCATCTCTGCAGGCTTTAAGGCTCTGCTTGCCTTATTGATTGACCACGGTACTGATCAGATTTTTAATCAGGCGAGTTGAGCTCTCTGCTACTCCAGCTTCATCCAACCTGAACTGCTCTTTTTAATCCACAACCTCGAGCAGCCTACTTTGCTGCTCGAGCTCTTGAGCGCCCCCTGACTTCCGTTTCTCCCGCCTCTGCGCCTTGTATGTGAGCTCAGATTAGCTAGCGGCTGTGCGCGAGCTTTTTGTCGTCTCTAAACGGCGAGAGAACCGAGACAAAAAACTGTTGCCTCCATCGCTGCAGGTTGTTTCTCCTCTACTGCTGCTGCAGCCTGAAGGGGCTTAGCGTGCACGCCGCGGCCCAATGATAGTCGCCCAGGCCGCACAGCCCGGGGGGAGACGGGGCTGGGCGCTGGGATAAAATTGTCCTTCCTGCGCCTTCTCTCCCGGCCGGGTTTTGCCTCTCCGCATCCGCAGTGCCGCCCCACCCGCACCGGCCTTCCCGTCTGGCCGAGCAAATCCCCGGCAAAGCAGCACCAAGGAGCAGGGCGAAAATCTCACAGCCCAGCCCGCTCCTCCCATTCCGGCTGCCTGTTCGTGTCTTCTCCCCTGCTCCCATCTGCTGCGAGCTCATCTTCACAGTCAGTTGTCTGCTCCACCGCTTTCTGGCTCGGAGTTCGCGTGACAGTCGAGGCTCCACTGGGAGGCTGTTTGTCAGAGGGAGTCGCTCGGCTCGCACGAACGCAAACACTGGGACAGGCCGACTGGCATAGCTGCTCAAATTCGACTCACATCGTCTGTCTGCGCCGAGAATGCCTCATGCCTAGAGCTCGGCAAACTGCTCTGCTGACAGTTTTCAAATTAAGAAAGGCTCCTGAGCGAAGCTTTGAGCAGCCATGCTCAGACCGAGTGCTCAGTCGTGCCCGACGAATCGCCAGCATCACCGAGTTCGGTCCATCACCAGTGGCTGCCTGACCAGCTCATCCTCGTCATCCTTTTCTGAGGCGCATTCTCCGTCTCCCCTGGTAACCGGCGCCTCGATGCCGGCCCGATTGCGTCATCGGCGAGCGATAGCCACCGCTGCTGCTGCCGCCGCTGGCAGCCACTCGGGCTCCGGCAGCTCAATTTCGCACGTCATTCTGCGGCGAAAGCCGCTGCTGAAAATGCCGCGGCCAAGGAGCTGCACTCTGGTATGAATGAGCCTCCAGTTGCCGTACTGTAGCCTCGAGTTAGGGTCTGTAATGGGCTGCACTTTTATGCAATCTTTGCGACTCTTACAGTGCGTGACCCGTCTCTGTATGACTTGTGGCCTCTAAAAATATTTACTGTGTGGATCTTTGACTTTAACATCTGGCAGCTGATGTGAATTTGACTCGGCAAGCCTCTGTGACTCAAACTGAGAAAATCGACAGTCTCAACGTGACTCTGACAGCCTCCATGCGAATTTTACAGTATTTTTTACCCTGACAGCCTGTCCGGCTCTGCCTGTCTCTGTTTGACTCTGCCAGTCTCTGCGTGACTGCAGCCTCTGTGTTACTGCCAGCCTCTGTGTGACTGCCAGCCTCTGTGTGACTCTGCCAGCCTCTGTGTGACTGCCAGCCTCTGCGTGACTGCCAGCCTCTGTGTGACTCTGCCAGCCTCTGCGTGACTGCCAGCCTCTGCGTGACTGCCAGCCTCTGCGTGACTGCCAGCCTCTGTGTGACTCTGCCAGCCTCTGTGTGACTGCCAGCTTCTGTGTGACTCTGCCAGCCTCTGTGTGACTGCCAGCCTCTGTGTGACTCTGCCAGCCTCTGCGTGACTGCCAGCCTCTGTGTGACTGCCAGCCTCTGCGTGACTGCCAGCCTCTGCGTGACTGCCAGCCTCTGTGTGACTGCCAGCCTCTGTGTGACTCTGCCACCCTCTGTGTGACCTCCAGCCTCTGCGTGACTGCCAGCCTCTGTGTGACTCTGCCAGCCTCTGTGTGACTGCCAGCCTCTGCGTGACTGCCAGCCTCTGCGTGACTGCCACCCTCTGTGTGACTGCCAGCCTCTGCGTGACTGCCAGCCTCTGCGTGACTGCCAGCCTCTGCGTGACTGCCAGCCTCTGCGTGACTGCCAGCCTCTGCGTGACTGCCAGCCTCTGTGTGACTCTGCCACCCTCTGTGTGACTGCCAGCCTCTGCGTGACTGCCACCCTCTGTGTGACTGCCAGCCTCTGCGTGACTGCCAGCCTCTGTGTGACTCTGCCAGCCTCTGTGTGACTCTGCCACCCTCTGCGTGACTGCCAGCCTCTGCGTGACTGCCAGCCTCTGTGTGACTCTGCCAGCCTCTGTGCGACTGCCAGCCTCTGTGTGACTGCCAGCCACTGTGTGACTGCCAGCCTCTGTGTGACTGCCAGCCACTGTGTGACTGCCAGCCTCTGTGTGACTGCCAGCCTCTGCGTGACTGCCAGCCACTGTGTGACTGCCAGCCTCTGTGTGACTGCCAGCCACTGTGTGACTGCCAGCCTCTGTGTGACTGCCAGCCTCTGCGTGACTGCCAGCCACTGTGTGACTGCCAGCCTCTGTGTGACTCTGCCACCCTCTGTGTGACCTCCAGCCTCTGAATGACTGCCATCCGTGTGACTCTGCCAGCGGGTGTGACTGTCAGCCTCTGTTACTCTTGACTGTCATCCAATCGTCTTTGCATTTCTCACAACTCTTGTCGCCCTGCGCACAGCAGCTCTGTTTCAATCTACAGCTGGCTCTACTTCGGCAGCCGCTCCATATCCCTGACAGGGCTGGTAATTAAAATCCCTCAGAACTGAATAATTGCCGCCATTTTGAAACTCCAGCCCGCTTTGCTTGTATCTACGAGTAAAAAGAGCAGAGGCTGAGCGCTTTCGGAATGAATGCTTCTGTACAAATTTGGAGCGGCAATTTTGTCAGCAATTTCTCTGTTGAAAATTCAATAGCAAATTTGAAGCTGCCGAGTTGTGCTTTCATTTCTGCTGCTGCGCCGGCAGACAGAAAGCCAGGAAATTAGACGTCGGCAGATAAAAAGTCATCAAAGAATTGGGGGGGGGGCGGTGAGCTCTCCACAGCCCCGATTCCACATCCCCTTATTTCTCAACTGACGTCTGGCGCTTCTGACCAGCTCTCAATTTGCATAAATTCTCCTTCCCATCTCTGCCTCAACTGTGCTCATTGAGTTGCGCTGTCTGCAGCTCTGCCCCTCCGTCTGCTCCCCCCCCCTGGCCAGCCAGTTTGCAGCGGTTAGGAATTTTAAAGTTTCTCGACAGTTTTCTCCTTTTTAGTTAATCTTGGGGCAAAAGCAACACGGCTTATTGCCTGGATTCGCACAGGAGTTCTTTCAGCGCACTTCAGTTCAGCGGGGAGCGAGGCGGCACGGGACGGGCTGGCTGCAACAATAAACTGCTGTGCACTTTTCTCTACTCTGCCACTCTGTGGCTCCCCCTCTTGGCTCGCCCTGCCACCCCTTCTTACTCTGAGCCACGGACTCAGAGCTGCCCCGACCTCACTGTGGAATACCAGAGAGTGGACTGACACTCAGTGTAGAGAGGGCGGAAGTACAGCAAGGAGAGAGAGAGAGAGAGAGGCGGAGAAAGTCCCGTGCTCAGCTGAGTACTATGGTAGCTGCAGCTACAGCCGCCTGTCTGCAAGGCTTTGGCTTCTGAATTTCTGCAATAAAAGCGTGAGCAGAACAATCGAAAGCTTTGCCGACTCTCCGAGGCGGATTAGTGATAGAAGCTTGAGGAGGCCGGCTGCGGGTGTGCAGTGAGAAAGGAGTTGAGAAGTGCTCAGGCCGAGCTGGCGGCATGACTGATGGACAGCCCCATCGCTGAGGACGATGACTATGTCTTTGCCAGCAGCCGCTCCTCTCCCAGCGGGCTGCTCAGCCTGCGACTGGCTCAGCAACAGGCCGCTCAGCAGCCAGCGCCTCCGCTGTCCCCGCAGTTTCTTTTGCTGACGCGGCCGAACTCCCTGCTGTACAGGCGGCGACGGCATCCGGTAATTTTGATGGCAACGCCTGAAACTGCGGCAGATCAGCTGATCCTGGCTTGGCTGCATTGCCGGTGATCTGGCTTCCTTTGGTGTCTGTCTGTCTGTCTTATTGTCTGTCTGTGTCTTTCTGTCTGTCTATCTGTCTGTCTGTCTGTCTGTCTGTCTGTCTGTCTGTCTGTCTGTCCGTCTGTCTGTCTGTCTGTCTGTCTGTCTGTCTGTCTGTCTGTCTGTCTGTCTGTCTGTCTGTCTGTCTGTCTGTCTGTCTGTCTGTCTTTCTGTCTGTCTTTCTGTCTGTCTGTCTGTCTGTCTGTCTGTCTGTCTGTCTGTCTGTCTGTCTATCTATCTGTCTGTCTGTCTGTCTGTCTGTCTGTCTGTCTGTCTTCCCATCCATCTCCGCCCGCCATCCGTCACCCATCTTACTTGCACCAGTGCACCCACATGCGGGCTGTGCACCGCCTGACCCGCAATGTCCGCCACCCACCCCAATGCGATTCGATTCCATAAACTGCCACGTTTCCCATCAAATTCCTGTTCGGCCCGCTCCCCTCTCTGACCCCTGGCCCCGCCGGCTCTCAAACTTCTACTTCTTTCAGCTATTGAAAATCTTTTTGGCTCATTGCAGCCTCGGCATGGCTCCGGGGTGGCGGTTGGGGCTGAATGAATGAACTGGATGGGGCCGGCAGGCTGCGGCGGCACCTGCTGCCGAAATGCGGGCGCAGAGGCTGAGGCAGTGAGGGGAGAACTGAACGCAGTATGCTTTGAATTCCAAGGAATGTAAAGCTTTGCTTGCCCGCTTTCTGGTGTCTGTCTGCCCGCCTGCCCCTCCTCTCTAGTTCTTCTTGACCTTGCGGAGGCGCTGCATAGATGCAGACTACGACGCATTCGTTCGGTTGCTGGGGCTTAAGGAGGCCCGAATGAACTCGCACCCTCCCCCTTTTTGTTCGCCCGTCTCGATCTGGCGTTGTTAAAATTTTGCAGTCTATTAAATTCCGCATCTGCGACTGTTTGGGAGGAATGCCTGTGTAATTTTCTCTTGTCTGCCAGCCAATCTTTGCGACTCTGATCTGTGCTGGAAACGGTGCACTGCGGCGTTTAAGCGCTTGTTTGTGTGCCGTCTGAGCGTTCTGTGCTTAGGCTAGGGTCATCTGACACTACCTATAAAACTAGAGTGTAGAGCTGTGGGGAGGTCATCTGACACTACCTGTAGAACTAGAGTGCAGAGCTGTGGGGAGGTCATCTGACACTACCTGTAGAACTAGAGTGCAGAGCTGTGGGGAGGTCATCTGACACTACCTGTAGAACTAGAGTGCAGAGCTGTGGGGAGGTCATCTGACACTACCTGTAGAACTAGAGTGCAGAGCTGTGGGGGGTCATCTGACACTACCTGTAGAACTAGAGTGCAGAGCTGTGGGGAGGTCATCTGACACTACCTGTAGAACTAGAGTGCAGAGCTGTGGGGAGGTCATCTGACACTACCTGTAGAACTAGAGTGCAGAGCTGTGGGGAGGTCATCTGACACTACCTGTAGAACTAGAGTGCAGAGCTGTGGGGAGGTCATCTGACACTACCTGTAGAACTAGAGTCCAGAGCTGTGGGGAGGTCATCTGACACTACCTGTAGAACTAGAGTGCAGAGCTGTGGGGAGGTCATCTGACACTACCTGTAGAACTAGAGTGCAGAGCTGTGGGGAGGTCATCTGACACTACCTGTAGAACTAGAGTGCAGAGCTGTGGGGAGGTCATCTGACACTACCTGTAGAACTAGAGTGCAGAGCTGTGGGGAGGTCATCTGACACTTCCTGTAGAACTAGAGTGTAGAGCTGTAGGGTTGTAGGGAGGTCATGTGACCCTAGAGCTAGAGTTTAGAGCTTTAGGGCGATCATCTGACCCTAAAAATAGAGGAAGAGCTTTAGAGAGCTCATCTGACCCAAAAACTAAAGTGCAGAGCTTTAGAGAGGTCATGTGACCCTAGGACTAGAATGTAGATCTGTGGGCGGTCATGTGACCCCACTGACACAATCATTGGTAAATGTTACGTACTTTAAAATGTTTCAATGTACCTATTTTGTGCTTACATGGTAAAAGCATTCGAGTATTTGGATTGAGCAGCTCATTTCACCTGCTAATTATCGCAATCAAACGAATATTAAAAAAACACAAGGAGGAGCCGCTCAGCCGCAACGGCTCGCCAACCAGCAGCGGCCACGCCAGGCCGCGCGCCCTCGGCCTGTTCCGCAGGCGGGTCTCGGACCCGGTGCCCGCGGCCGCCTGTGGCTGCCGTCTGCATGATTTCTGGGCAGCGGTAAATCCCCCACTGTGCCTCCAACAAAGCCGGACTTCATTTATGCGGCAGATTTTATTATCCTTCCACTCCAAGTCAAGAATACCTTTCTGGTTGTGGGATTTTAAAAACACAAAATCAATTTTTATTTTTCCACCGCGTCCATTTTTAACTCTCGACTCGGTTTTCGCGTTACAAATTTTATCCGATAACATTATTTTTTAAACCGCATGCGCAAATCAGTCTACTCACATGTGGCTGATCAGTAGATATATACGAATATTAAGTTTATAATTGTTCTATGTTGCCAAATTTTGCATGCGCAGTCGGACAACGGCAGCGCCGGCTCGCCTCTGTTCACCTCGGCGGCGCGCAAGTCCATCGACGATTATCCTAACGGCCGCGGCCTGCGGCTGATGCACCGCACCATGTCACTGTCCATCGAGGGCCGCGCCACCCAGCGCACCCAGAGCATGTCCGAGTCACCTTCAGCCACTTCTAATCCGGGCATTCTGGCCGGATACGATGTGCACGTGCAGCGTGAGTGCCGCATGAGACAATTTTGGGGCGGATCTCTGGGATTTTTGGGATATGATCTCATCTCATTAGAGATTTTGGGAATCTCATCTCATTTCATCGGAGAGTTTCGGAATATGATCTTATCTCATCGGAGATTTTGGGGATCTGATCTTATCTCATCGAAGATTTTGGGGATCTGATCTTATCTCATCGGAGATTTTGGGGATCTGATCTTATCTCATCGGAGATTTTAGGAACCTGTCTAATGTCACGCAGAGTTTTTGAATTACTCGTATTTGTACTTTTGGAATCTGTTAATTACCTATTTGAGAACCCATCTTTACTCCATCAATCCCAATTCCGCTCCATCCAGACTCCTCTACCAGCAATTTGGTTCGCATGCGACAGAGCGCCAAAGGCCAGTCGGCCCCTAACCTGTCCAGCTCTTCGGTGAGTCATCGCTGCTTGTGTGACCCTCACAAAACCTTCAAAGCTCCGTTGGAGATTCACCATTAGTGACCCGCAGGGGAGATTCACCATTAGTGACATGCAGGGGAGATTCACCATTAGTGACATGCAGGGGAGATTCACCATTAGTGACCCGCAGGGGAGATTCACCATTAGTGACACGCAGGGGAGATTCACCATTAGTGACATGCAGGGGAGATTCACCATTCGTGACATGCAGGGGAGATTCACCATTAGTGACCCGCAGGGGAGATTCACCATTAGTGACATGCAGGGGAGATTCACCATTAGTGACATGCAGGGGAGATTCACCATTAGTGACATGCATGGGCGATTCACCATTAGTGACACGCAGGGGAGATTCACCATTAGTGACATGCAGGGGAGATTCACCATTAGTGACACGCAGGGGAGATTCACCATTAGTGACATGCAGGGGAGATTCACCATTAGTGACACGCAGGGGAGATTCACCATTAGTGACACGCAGGGGAGATTCACCATTAGTGACATGCAGGGGAGATTCACCATTAGTGACACGCAGGGGAGATTCACCATTAGTGACACGCAGGGGAGATTCACCATTCGTGACATGCAGGGGAGATTCACCATTAGTGACACGCAGGGGAGATTCACCATTAGTGACACGCAGGGGAGATTCACCATTCGTGACATGCAGGGGAGATTCACCATTAGTGACACGCAGGGGAGATTCACCATTAGTGACACGCAGGGGAGATTCACCATTAGTGACACGCAGGGGAAATTCACCATTAGTGACACGCAGGGGAGATTCACCATTAGTGACATGCAGGGGAGATTCGCCATTGGTGACACGCAGGGGAGATTCACCATTAGTGACACGCAGGGGAGATTCACCATTAGTGACATGCAGGGGAGATTCGCCATTAGTGACACGCAGGGGAGATTCACCATTAGTGACATGCAGGGGAGATTCGCCTGCATGGGAGAATCGCTCCGGATCCCTTCAATTTTGCTCCCCATTTGCCCCATGTATTTCAAGAGTCATGCCAATCCCAACTCTGGCAAAATCATTCATTCTCATTTTTCTAATTTCTCTACTTGCGAGTAGCCAGCTAAGCATTTCGAGTAGTGATTGATAAAATAATCTATTTTTGTCCTACAGTTTTCATATCGATAACGCAGTGGTGAGCTTGGCCTGACAGCTTTATTTATCCCATCCGCAAGCAGATCCCAGATCGTAGTAATCATTGGGATTTACTTCCCAAGCATAATTATCTGCCAGCGGGCCATATCTGCTAGGCTGGCCCAGGTGAATTCAAGGTGAGACAGTCGCGTTTCCGGGGCGGCAGTAGCCGCGCAGCTCGGGGCATTCGGCTGGGTTTTTGGGCACGGATGCACTTTTAGGTCGGGACAGCCCGCACTCCCCCCCCCCGAATCGTCTCTTGCCGCGATGCTTGACGCGAATTGGAAGTGAAATAAGAAGCTGACAGGGAGGATCCGGGGAAGTGGGGATGATGAGGCTGGGAGGCTGGGCCGTCCATTAGCGAATTGCCAGGCAGTTAGTTAACTCTGGCTGCAGCTGGACTCCTATTTGGCCCGAGGCTCTGGCCGCTGCTTCAGAGGGGTGTCCAACTTTTTCTGTGTTTTGTCCGCAGCTGCTCCGTCTGCACTTTGCGCGCACAGAAGGCCGCCAAATTTTTGCTACAAAAATGCTGCTGGTAATCCATTACCTCTGCCGCTGCTGCCGTCTTGTTTTCCCACTTGTCTGACCTTCTGCTGTGCCAACCGGCCTTTCACCTGCGGCCCCAATTTGCTGATCAATGAACTCGCTCACTGGGGTTGCTGACTTGCATGGCTTGTTCGGTTGGGTTTGAAATTGGCAACAGGAGTCTGTCTGTCTGTCTGTCTGTCTGTCTGTCTGTCTGTCTGTCTGTCTGTCTGTCTGTGTGTCTGTCTGTCTGTCTGTCTGTCTGTCTGTCTGTCTGTCTGTCTGTCTGTGTCTGTCTGTCTGTCTGTCTGTCTGTCTTTCTGTCTGTCTGTCTGTCTGTCTGTCTGTCTGTGTGTCTGTCTGTCTGTCTGTCTGTCTGTCTGTCTGTCTGTCTGTGTCTGTCTGTCTGTCTGTCTGTCTGTCTGTCTGTCTGTCTGTCTGTCTGTCTGTCTGTCTGTGTCTGTCTGTCTGTCTGTCTGTCTGTCTGTCTGTCTGTCTGTCTGTCTGTCTGTGTGTCTGTCTGTCTGTCTGTCTGTCTGTCTGTCTGTTTCATATCTCTCTCACTATCTGTCAGTCTCTCTTCAGTATATGTTCGCTCTGACAATGCCAATGGACCCCTATTAATCTGAGCGGAATGCAGACGGCGCCATGCTTAGCATCTGTTTCTCTGCATCCCACCTTCTCTGCGATGAATTTTTTACGAGCGGAATTTTTAGATAACTTTTATCGGAATTGGCGAAGCTTTTTAGTTCAAAATTACTAATTATTATTTATAATTTGCCGACTGTCGGCAGAGAGGACATTGGAGAATAGAGAGAACACGGTCTATTATGTACAACATGTTTCTTGCTTCAAATTTTCGTTTCGAGTTTTTGTTGCTACTCTTATGTAGGAAACGAACCCCAGACCTCCGGTGTAGTTATTTATTCGGCTCGCGTATCGCTCGGGTGAGTCAGCAAGTGCAGCGCGGCGCCGCTCCTGAATCACACGAAGGGGCAAAGCGAAATTCGATTGCCCGAGCCCCTCTCTACTAGGAGCAGCAATTTTTCTTCTTCGTGTCTTCTTTCGCTTTTGCCAGCGATGTTGCTTGCGCTGCCTGCGCCGGGCTGTCGGTGGGGGAGGGAGGTAACGCAATCACAACTGGGCCGCTTGAGCAGGCCGGCTCCCGGGGTAATCGAATGAGCAGCGGAACTCGCCTGGCCTCATTTGCTCCCGCCTGGGGCTTCCCCTGGGGCCGCTTAGCGCTGCTGACTGTGGCTGCCGGTCTTGCATTCCTGTTTGTGTCCACCTCTGTCTGTCTGTCTGTCTGTCTGCCTGCCTGTCTGTCTGCCCGTCTGACTGTCTGTCTGTCTGTCTGTCTGTCTGTCTGTCTGTCTGTCTGTCTGCCCGTCTGACTGGCTGTCTGCCCGTCTGACTGTCTGTCTGCCCGTCTGACTGTCTGTCTGTCTGTCTGTCTGTCTGTCTGTCTGTCTATCTTTCTGTCTGTCTGCCCGTCTGACTGTCTCTCTGACTGGCTGTCTGCCCGCCTGTCTGTCTGTCTGTCTTAAAGTCTGTCTGTCTGTCTGGCTGACTGTCTGCCTATCTTAGTATCTGTCTGTTTTTCTGTCTGTCTATCTGTATGGGTCAATATTTTCCTTTTCTCGTCTGCCTTTTTAATTATCTGTACATCTGTCTGCCGGCTTTCTCTAAGTGCTCTGATGTCTTCCTGTCTGCCCGTCTGTCTCGGTGCTTTCGCCCCAGCTAGCAGCCCTCAGCCCATTTCCCCATGACCTACTTTGCATTTCCGACTGTGGGGTTCCCGTGAACTTCCCCAATGCCCGCTGCTTCTCTGCCGCTGTGGCAGACTTGGGGCCGGCATGAATTGTTAATGCGGACAGAAATCGGAAGGGCACTGCGGGCCTCCCTCGCACTGCTCTGCTCTCCGGAGCTGAGATCTGAGAGCTCTCCGTGCTCAGTCCGATTATGCCCGAACTAATTTGGACAGCCGCTGGCAACTCTCACTCTCTTATTGGCGCAGGGTCTGCCCCCTCCCCAGATCGATGATAGCTCCGTGCGAAAGCTGCCAGCTGCTGCCGCAACTTTATAAAAGTACATCTCGGATGAGTGTTGGAGGTGACCATTGTGAGAGCCGAGCATTGCTGCTGCTAGCCGATGATAAGAGTAAATACTGCGATTCCATTGACTCTGCTGCCACCAGTGCGGATGGACTGGGTTTGCAACTGGGGGATGCAGAAGTGGCAGCCAATCAGCTGGCGGGAGGCTGGGCCTGTGCAGCCCTCCATCAGGCCGGGGCGCCCGCACAGAAGTAGCAATAAGCGCAGGCATCCCTCAATCCCTGCATAGGCTGAATAATAGGTGAATGGGCTGTCGGCGAGGCGGAGCTGCAAGATCCCCATCGCCTTCCTATTCGGCCAAGAGACCGCTAAGAACGCCTGTTTGAACTGCCCCTCCCGCCGCCGCCGCCGCCCTCGGCCCCTTTAAACCTGCGCGTGCATCTTTTGAAGCCGGCACCGCAGCAGCAGCAGCTGACGCACCCTGCCAGCGTCTGCCCGTCTGTTTGAACTGCGACCCCCCTCCTGTCTGCCCCTCTGCCCGTATTATCCCCTGGGGAGGCGGCAGGCGGAGGCAACAAAAGCCCCGCCGGCCGCCACTCGGACAGCAGCTCGCCGATGGACAGCTCTCGGCCTCGCCGGCTCGCCTTCCCCTGCATCAGCGACGTAGTTGGCCAGGAGGCCGTAGAGAAATCCCGCCGGCTGTTCAAGAATTGGCCGCTCCGTCTGCGCCCGGAGGACCGGGGCCGCCAGGGTCCGCAGCAGCAGCAGCCGCCGCCGCCGGGCTCGCCTTCCACTCGAGACGCCAGCACGCAGACGGAGCGTCATCGCAAGGCTTCGTCGACGGCGTCGGCGACCGGCTCGCCGGCAACCGCCGATGCGGCAGTCGGCCGAGGCCGCCGCCGCTGCCTGCTGAACTTCGGGCACCACCGGGATCGCGGCCAGCACCGGGCGCAGAGTCTGCAGCGAGCTGTCGCCCCGGCCGCCGCGGCAGCTGCCGCCAAATCGACGCCGTCCACGCCGGTGGCCACTCCGTCGCGAACCGCGGCAGCTGCGCCGCTGGCCGGGCCGATCCACTGCGACTCGGACTCGGCCACCTACTCCCAGCTGCTCCGCTCCGCTGCCCAGCGCCGTCTGGCAGCCGCGGCAACTCCGCAGGCCTGCGCCGTTGTGTTCAGCCGGGCGATGCCGAAGAGCCTCTCGTGCAATGCTAACCTGACCGCCGCCTGCTGCTCCCCCACCAAGGCTTTCCCGGCCCCCACCACCGCCGCTGCCGCCCCTCCGCAGTCCCCGGCCGCTTCGTCAGACTACGGCAATCGGGGGGTTGTGCGCAGCGAAAGCGACACCAAAATTTGGCGGTCAAGGCTGGCGCAGTGCCGGGTAAGAAGGAGGGCGGAGCTGCTGCTTCCTGTGCGGAACTCGCCTCCTCTTCCGGCTCTGTCCTGGGGTCCGTTCTAACGCATGTCTGTGTCCTAGGGGCTGCTCTGTCTGTCTGTCCGTGTCCTAGGGGCTGGTCTGTCTGTCTGTCCGTGTCCTAGGGGCTGGTCTGTCTGTCTGTCCGTGTCCTAGGGGCTGGTCTGTCCGTCTGTCCGTGTCCTAGGGGCTGGTCTGTCTGTCTGTCCGTGTCCTAGGGGCTGGTCTGTCTGTCTGTCCGTGTCCTAGGGGCTGGTCTGTCTGTCTGTCCGTGTCCTAGGGGCTGATCTGTCTGTCTGTCCGTGTCCTAGGGGCTGATCTGTCTGTCTGTCCGTGTCCTAGGGGCTGGTCTGTCTGTCTGTCCGTGTCCTAGGGGCTGGTCTGTCTGTCTGTCCGTGTCCTAGGGGCTGGTCTGTCTGTCTGTCCGTGTCCTAGGGGCTGGTCTGTCTGTCTGTCCGTGTCCTAGGGGCTGGTCTGTCTGTCTGTCCGTGTCCTAGGGGCTGGTCTGTCTGTCCCGGTGTCTGCTGTTTGCTATTGCGGCGGTCTGTGCCTCAGTCCTTTGAACTGCGACCCTCTCTCTTCTCAGAGCACGAAGTCTATCAAACCATCTCACTGTGCATTTTTCGATACATATCGGTGCCACAGCCGTATGTCGTTAGGAATCCCACTCTGACGGAAGGATGAGCTGGGCGCTACCCAGGGGAACGCGCTCGAATCATCGAGTGCCCTAATTGTCTGGCCGGCCCCCAGATTTACTCCGCCAGCTTCCCATGTGGATTCGGAACCTTGGCATTTTAGCAGAAACTGGCACCCTGAAGCTGCTGGGAGAAAAAGATTTCCAGCAGGACTGGAGTGTTGTTGGGCGCGACTGAAATTGCCGCAAGAATGTCGCGCTGTCCCAAAGGCCGCTCGCTGGCTTGCTGGGCAGCCGCCAGGTCGGGGGGGGGGGCTGTCAGAGCTGAAAATCCCCGTTTTCCCCCAAAAGTCTGTCCGAAGGTTTTTAGACTGATTTTTAATTAACAGGCGCGGCGCCTTCGCTTCCCCCCCCCCCCCCGGGTGGAACTTTAGGCTGTGCCCTTCGGCCTCGCTTCTGCTGCTGCTGGCCTGTCTGTCTGTCTGTCTGTCTGTCTGTCTGTCTGTCTGCCTGTCTATCTGTCTGTCTGTCTGTCTGTCTGTCTGCCTGTCTGTCTGTCTGTCTGTCTGTCTGTCTGTCTGTCTGTCTTCCTGCCTGTCTGTCTGTCTTAGTGTCTGTCTGTCTGTCTGCCTGTCTGTCTGTCTGTCTGTCTGTCTGTCTGTCTGTCTGTCTGTCTGTCTGTCTGCCTGCCTGCCTGTCTCTCTGTCTGTCTGTCTGTCTGTCTGTCTGTCTGTCTGCCTGCCTGTCTGTCTGTCTGTCTGTCTGTCTGCCTGCCTGTCTCTCTGTCTGTCTGTCTGTCTGTCTGTCTGTCTGTCTGTCTGTCTGTCTGTCTGTCTTAGTGTGTCTGTCTGTCTGTCTGTCTGTCTGTCTGTCTGTCTGCCTGTCTGTCTGTCTGCCTGTCTGTCTGTCTGTCTGTCTGTCTGCCTGTCTGTCTGTCTGCCTGTCTGTCTGTGTGTCTGTCTGTCTTGAGGTCTGTCTTTCTGTCTGTCTGTCTGTCTGTCCATCAGTCCCAGTTTCAGTCAAATCAATGATGAAGAATTTTTCATCAGTTCACTGAAACCCTAAATTCCGCTTTGTCTGCTGAGCACACAGAGGGGGGCAGTTCTCATACCATCGATGAGCAGGCAGAAGCTGGGTCAGTCGATCGGCCAGTTTTACTTCTGCAGGCCGGGGTCAGTCCGGCTGAGGTCTCCGACTTGGACAGCCGGCTTGACAGCAAATCGAATTCGCGCCCTCCAGCTTCTCCTCCAGCTTCCCCTCATCTGGCCTTGGGCGATTTTTCCACTGTGGAGTTGCAGCACTTTTGATACTGCTGCTGCAATTTGCAGTTTTTCTTATTGCTGCGCTGCCTCATCTGCATCCGCCTGGCTCTGATGTCGCCTCGGGCTGCTCTGCTCTCCCTGATCCCTTGGGGCTGAGCAGGCCGCCTTCAAACCCGCCCGTTGCATCTTTTCTCTTGGTGTCCTCGTTTCCGAGGCCCTGGTGTTTCGAGATTAACAAGGATTGGGATTTTTAGGATTCTATAGTTTTATGATTGTCTAGTTTTGGGATTATCTTATTTTGAAATCATCTTACTTTGATATTATCTATTTTTGTAATTCTCTTATTTTGGGATTATCATCTTATTTTAAAATTATCTTATTTTGAGATTATCTAGTTTTGGGATTAGCTAGTTTTGCTATTATCTTATTTTGGATTATCTAGTTTTGGAAGTATCTAGTTTTTTAGATTATATAGCTTTGGGATTATCTAGTTCTGGGATTATCGAGTTTTTAGGATTATCTAGTTTTTAGGATTATCTAGTTTTAGGGTTATCTAGTTTTAGGGTTATCTAGTTTTAGGATTATCTAGTTTTAGGGTTATCTAGTTCTGGGATTATCTAGTTTTAGTGTTATCTAGTTCTGGGATTATCTATTGTTTAGGATTATCTATTTCTGAGAATATATAGTTTTTAGGATTATCTAGGTTTTAGGATTATCTAGTTTTTAGGATTATCTAGTTCTGGGATTATCTAGTTCTGGGATTATCTAGTTTTTAGGATTATCTAGTTTTAGGATTATCTAGTTTTGGGAGTATCTAGTTTTGCGATTATATAGTTTTGGGATTGTCTATTGGATTGGAAGCATAAAGTTTCAGAACAGCCAATTTTGTCTGTTATTAATATAAATTTATGATTATCAAAGTTTGTGTCTAGCGAATCGCAATGGTTCATGCCTGCCCTTAGTCGGATCATGTAATTGCCAAATATATTCCAGCAATATGAGACTCTCCGCATTTCTGTTGAGATGCCCGCCGATTGATGTTTCCGTAGCCCGAGCTCAGCTGCGGCGGCGCTGGCCCCGGGGCGGGCGGAGGTCCTTAATTAAAAATCCAATTAGAAGCTACATCGGGAGTGGTGCGCAGAGTCGGAGAAACGGGAGCTGCCCCAGTCACTCCATTTTATTCCCTGCGACTTTTTCCCAGGATTTCCCACGCATCGCCGAGGCTGGAAGGATTTGAAAAATTTCTTTATCCTCGTTCCCCTCTATTTAGTGGGAATATAATCTCATCCTGCCTGCGGAGCGGGGATTTATTCCCACTCGAATGGTCGCATTTTTATCCCCTCGAATTTCCAAATATCCTCACGCGACCTGCGTCCCTTCCTTCCGCATCGGTTGTCGGGTCGCCTGCAGCTTTTGGGAAGAATATCCCATCCGGGCTTTGTACTTCGTGTTGGCTAATCTCGGGCTGCTGAATCTGCAACGGAGACTGGCTGTTCTGACTCCTTGGGATCGTTGCAACCCTCATTCTCACCGTGTCTCTCTGAACTCTTTCACCTCTCTCTGCTCCCTCTGCCCCCCTCTGATCCCTCTGTCTCCCCCTCTGATCCCTCTGTCTCCCCCTCTGATCCCTCTGTCTCCCCCTCTGCTCCCTCTGTCTCCCCTCTGATCCCTCTATCTCTCTTTCTGATCCCTCTGTCTCCCCCTCTGCTACCTCTGTCTCCCCTCTGATCCCTCTATCTCCCTTTCTGATCCCTCTGTCTCCCCCTCTGATCCCTCTGTCTCCCCCTCTGATCCCTCTATCTCCCTTTCTGATCCCTCTGTCTCCCTTTCTGATCCCTCTGTCTCCCTTTCTGATCCCTCTGTCTCCTTCTCTGATCCCTCTGTCTCCCTTTCTGATCCCTCTGTCTCCCCCTCTGATCCCTCTGTCTCCCTTTCCGATCCCTCTGTCTCCCTTTCTGATCCCTCTGTCTCCTTCTCTGATCCTTCTATGTGGTTTCTTTTTTCAGTCTATGTAGTCCATATTATTCTTTGTCCCATAGGCTTCACTCTCCTCTCCCCCGCCCCCTCATCTGTGGGACCGTCATTGAGCAGCTCTCCTGCCGCTGCCGCCAACCCAATTGAAAATCGGCACTCTGCGGCAAGCACTCCGAGCCCCTCGGTCCCAACTCTGCCGGATTTGGTTCAAGCCGCTCCAATTCCCCAGTTTGTCACGTAGCTTCCCGTTGTGGCCTTTTTTGTCTTTGGAAAACGCATAGCAACTCGCATGCCTGCGTTCTGCATATCTGCGTGTGCGTTCATTCGGGGCATCCCGGGGATCCGGCAGTGGCTGATCCGGGACAGATGGAAAGTAGGCGTGCCGCTCTTGCCAATCTGGCCAACTCTAATGAAGCCGGCCGCTTCTTGAACCTGGCCAGAATTTATGCCTGTGCTGTGGCTGGGGGCACCCGGCACGGGGACACCCAGTTCTGCCTGTTCTCCTGCCTCAGCGCTGAAAGGAATGCGAGCCAGGCCTCGCCCACGCGGCTTTTGCTGAGGAGCGACCGCGCTTGTTTCTTGCTGTTTCTCTTGCCTTCTCCTTATTTTTGCTCCAGTCTTCCTGGCAGAAAACAGCCAATTTCTGCTTCCGGGGGTTCGTTAGCGGCGGCACAGGTGGCGGCGCGCCCAGGTGAGGGGATTGACGGCCGTTGGGACGGGGAAACTCGATTCGAAGCAGCTTGGAAGTCCTATTTAGGCAGCTGGAGGAAACATCTCCCCTTGCACTGCAGTCATTAATCAGCCTGGCACTATTCAGTGTAGTGCTATAAAGGCTCAGCAGTGCGTCTGCGTTTCTCTGTCTGGCTGTCTCTGCTTTTGCTATTGCCCCAAAAACTTCCCCTTATTCTCTGGCACCGCGTCTTGCACTTCTGGCAGCGGCAGCTGCGCCCGCCGACAACTCTAAACAGCAATTTCTTATTCGTCTCATTTCCCTGCCCAGCTCCAACTGGACTCAGCTCCCGTCCCAGTGCCGCACTGATCGATGGATCGATGCCGGCTGCCCTGTCTGCCTCTGGCCGGCCGGGCCTCCCTCCCGGGCCTCCGAGAGAACGCTGGACTGCATTCGAATGTGAACTGCTGGGCCCGCAGAGATAGAGCTGGGGGTCTGGGATGCTTGTCTCCTCTCCTCCCCTCCGCAGAATGATGCGATGGGATTCGCTGTTCCGCTTCTCCTGCGTCTTAAATTGTAGCGGGTTTCCTAGAAAGTGTATTGAGCATTCCGCTTGTCTGGCAGCGGTTCTAAATACCGGCAGGTTGCGTGGAGATTAAGTCCGGCCAGGGTTTATGGCGGCTTGGAATTTACACGAAGGCTTTAAGACTTTACTTTAAGATTGTGAAGCTTCGAGCTTGTGAAGCTTCGAGCTTGTGAAGCTTCGAGCTTGTGAAGCTTCGAGCTTGTGAAGCTTCGAGCTTGTGAAGCTTCGAGCTTGTGAAGAAGCTTCGAGCTTGTGAAGCTTCGAGCTTGTGGAAGTTCACCGGCTTTCATGATGTGAAATTTCGAGCTAGCGAAAGTGGAGTTGAATTTAATAACAACTCAAACTTTTAGTCTAAGTTTGAATGCCGAGTTAACTCTGAAAATGGCACCTTGAGTTTTTTACTCGAGCTCAGCTAAGCCAGGCGACTCTCGAATCTCGCAGACAGGTCGAGCAGCCATGCAATTTGCAACTCATTTCAGGCCAAGCTGCGCCTCCTTGAGCCGGGCTGCCGGGCCTGGCAACTCTGGCGGGACTTTTACTCTCGCATTTTATTTTCCTACTCTCAGCCGCCCAGCTCTCCTCTCCCTTCATCTCTCTGGGAGTTCTCCGGTGGGCAATTCTGGGGATTAATTTTCGTCACATTGGGATCGGATTTGAGTGCCGGACCCCCACCCCCCCCCTGCTAATCAAATGCGCAATTCGATAGGGGGGCTCGAAGTGCCGGCTCGCGACTGTCATGGGACCTCCCTGGGGATCTGGGGGATGAAGGAATTCGGCCCTCCGCAGGCGGGGGCTGTTCGCTCGAATTCTGCCGCGGCCTGACAAATTGTTTACTCGGCATTGAACTTCTTGGCTTCTTCTAATGGCAGCTGAGCAGCTCGAGCCTCTTTTTCTGCTGGCTGCCGTCTCTGAGCCGCATTTTGTCTGGCGCTCGCTCCCATATGCCTCCGATTATTTTGCTTTTAAAATATCACACGAGACTACTCATTAGCGATTCAGTAGTCAAGTTTGAACAGTTGTTTTTCCGTTGCCAAAAAAGAAGGTCATTCGCAATAGTTCTGTCACTCTGGAAGTCACTCATTTACACATTCACTGAGACAGACACATCAGGACTCTTGGTCACTCCGATTTCAGGTCACTATGAAAATCTGTCAATCACTCCCGGTTTGATCTTGGGGTCACTGACAGTCACACTCAGGGTCACTGGCGGTCACACTCGAGGCCACTCTGACAGTCACGATCATATTCACTCTGACAGTCACTGTCCGGGTCACTGACAGTCACTGTCATGGTCACTGACAGTCACACTGAGGGTCACTGGCAGTCACACTGAGGGTCACTGGCAGTCACTGTCATGGTCACTGGCAGTCACTGTCATGGTCACTGGCAGTCACTGTCATGGTCACTGGCAGTCACTGTCATGGTCACTGGCAGTCACTGTCATGGTCACTGGCAGTCACTGTCATGGTCACTGGCAGTCACTGTCATGGTCACTGGCAGTCACTGTCATGGTCACTGACAGTCACACTGAGGGTCACAGACAGTCACACTGAGGGTCACTGACAGTCACACTGAGGGTCACTGACAGTCACACTGAGGGTCACTGACAGTCACACTGAGGGTCACTCTGACAGTCACTGTCATGGTCACTGACAGTCACTGTCCGGGTCACTGTACAGTCACTCCTACGGTTACTCTGACAGTCGCTCGCAGCTAACGGCAGCTATCCGCGCCCACCAAACCCGCAGAAGGACTTCGCCGCCGCGGTCAGCCGCCGCAACAGCAACCGCGGCCCGGCTGGCTGCGGCCATCACCGGCGCAGCATGGTGCTGGGTGCCGCTGCCGCCGCCGCCGCCACTGCCGCCGCTGCTGCCAATTCCTCGGCTTCGGCCACTTCGTCCGGCGGAGCCGCTGCTGTCGCCGCTGCTGCTGGAACGTCGCGGACTCACTCGCCGAAGAGGCTGACCGCCGCTGCTTCATCCTCTGCCGCAGCTGCCGCCGGGCCCGCCAATGCTGGTGAGTGGGGCTGGCAATCAGCTGGGCTAGCAATCCACTCTATGCCCTCATGTCCGTGTTGGCTAGGCTAGCAATCCATTCCATGCCCTCATGTCCGTGTTGGCTAGGCTAGCAATCCACTCTATGCCCTCATGTCCGTGTTGGCTAGGCTAGCAATCCACTCTATGCCCTCATGTCCGTGTTGGCTAGGCTAGCAATCCACTCTATGCCCTCATGTCCGTGTTGGCTAGGCTAGCAATCCACTCTATGCCCTCATGTCCGTGTTGGCTAGGCTAGCAATCCACTCTATGCCCTCATACCCCCGTGTTGGCTAGGCTACTGTAGCTACCATTTATATTGCAATTACCAGCCTAGTAGATGCTTGAAAACAAATGGGACAAGTAGTGTGAATTGCAAATCTAAAAGCAGCAAAACTGATGCAACAAAAGAATCACTCGAGCCTGCGAATGAATTCTCAGCTCAGTTTTCCTTGTGTATTTTATATTTTGTATGTGGACTGAATTTTAAAGTACTGCCTGTCCTTTTATTCTTCTTAACTGTACATTCCAATGACAAGCGGCTAACTAATCGGACGGGCTGTCACAGTGTGAAAAAGTACACGGTGTCCTGATAACAATAATAAACAAGCTACTAGGCTATCGTCATAGTCTGCCCTCTGACAGTCGGGGCTGGCAAGGTCCTGCCAGCCTGGGTCCTGCCAGCCGGTCCCAGCGTCCTGCCAGCCTGGGTAGCCCCGCCGGCGCCCATCTCCAACTGCTGCTCCTCACCGATGAGGTCGTCCAGCTCGGTCTCCAGATTGTCGGCCAGCCGGTTGAACTGTGGATTAAAGGCCACCACCAGCCAGCCGAGGGCCAGGCAGGCGGCCCGCACGGTGTCCATGATGCGCCAGCTCTGCACCAGGCTGTCCCCGTTGGCGATGCCCGCGTAGGCCGTGGCGTTGAGCGAGTAGCCGCGCATCCACTGGTCCGTGGGGTACATGGCGTTGCTGACCACGTAGGCCGGGATGTACAGCAGCACCACCATGCCGCCGTGGCGGAAGCTGGCGCACTCCAGGCAGGAGCCGCGGTCCAGCTTGCCGGTGTCGTACCTGTCCAGCACGCTGAGCAGGATCAGCGTGAGCACCACGTAGTACAGAATGGGCATCGGCGAGCCGAGCCTGCTGTAGTCGGCCAGGAAGGACAGGTAGTTGGAGCTCAGCGTCCACACGTAGACAGTGTGCAGCAGGGCGAAGCCGGGCATCAGGCCCAGCAGCACCGTGCCCAGGTAGTTGTACACCTTGGTGAAGCCGATGGCGCACTTCAGCGTGCGGTTGGAAGTGTCCTCTTCGACCACTCCCTGTGGGACGGTGCGGTGCGACTTGTTTAAAATCCGTACAAAGTCTTGAAACACAATGACCTTAGCATCGCCCCCCCATTCAATGCCCCCCCCTATCATCCGCACCCAAGCTCGAGTTCATTTGAATAATAATGAGCCGAATCAGTAATTAATTTCACCTCAAGGTACTGCTCGCGCTCCTTGCGCTCCTGCTCCAGCCTCTGCTGGTACTTGTCCAGCTTCTCCGCTTTGAATGTCTTCGCGTCCTGCGTCTGCCAGAAGATCGTGTCGCTCATGTTGCTCTCGCCAGCGCGGCCGCCGCCCCCGCCGCCGATGGCCGCTTCGTCTTCGTCGTCGGCCTTGACGTCGCCGGCCGGACCGCCGTCAGCGAGGTCGGCGCCGAAGTTGACGCGGCCGCCGGCACCCTCCCGGGTGACCACGTCGGCGCGGACTGTCTCCAGCGCCTTGGCCAGCGGCATGCCCTCGACGTCGATATACCGAGTCCGTGGTGCCGCCGCTGCAGCTGCGGGTTCCGCCTCACGGCCTTCTGGGCTGCGGCGAGCCTCCTCAGCTTCGGGAGCGTCTGTCCCTGCTGTCGCCGCTGCTGCTGCTGCCGCCGATGCTGGCTGCCGCCGCTTCTTGCGACGCGGCCTCGGAGCCGCTGCTCCGCCTGATGTCGCTCCAGTCGCAGCCCCGTCGTCACCAGCGGCCGGCGCTGGCAGCAACTGCTGCTGCGCGCTGATTGGCGCCGTCCCATGGTCTGGCGAGGCCTCCGCGTCCGCCGCGCTGGCCGGCTGTCGCTTCTTTTTCCTCCTTGGCCGCGGCGCGCCGTCAGCGCCCGGCTGTGCAGCGTCTAGCGCCGTTCCAGCATCTCCTGGCGCCGCTTGCCCACCGAGGCTCGGCAGCTTCTTTAGTCGGCGCGGCCGCCCATCGCCGCCTCCAGTTGCGGCCATGTCCGCCGGCTGGTTCGGGTCCGCCATGATGCTTTTTGGGGCTCTCCGAGGCTTTGCTGATTGAAACTCGGCTTCTCTTCCGCTTCCTTCGCCTTCACTTTGGCTTTTCTTTCCTGCTCTGTCAGTGTGCGGCCTCCCCCGCCTGCCTGTCTGCCTGGCGAGACCTGAGCGCTGTGATAGACTCAGTTGCTATGGGCGTTGGCAACCGCAGCCTCACCTTTACTCACTTCGCCTCCTCTGTGCACTGCACTGCACTGCACTGCACTGTCTCTTCTTGCTTCTGTACCCCTTCTTTTTTTCACCTCGCGGGTCGATAAACTCGCGTACCCGCCAGGGCCGGTTCTCTTCCCTCCCTTCTCTTCTCTACACCTGGGAGAGAAGTTCTAGAGGCCTCACTCTGCATTCACTGTACTCTCTGGAGCCGCACTGTACGCGCAGCTCTATTGGCTCTTTCCGTTCTCTTTCATTCCTGCCCCGCTACTCCAATTCCCTATGTACGTTCTACTCTACTGATAGTAGCGCGTAAAACACTTGGCTTGTAAAACCGTTCCAAATTTAATTACTTTTCTTCATTCCTTCCTCTATATTGATTGGCGTCTTGGCAGATCGGCCCTGCTGAGTAGTGATTAATTCCAGCTGCCCGCCTGCCCGCCTCATCGATTCCCGCTGACTGGGTTTTTTATTTTACTAGCCAGAACTGGAGTGAGCTGTCGCGCAGGCTGAGATCGAAGAACAAGCTCCGGCTCAAGATTAAACTAAATAATTTGACAAGCGGCCGTTGCCAGCGGGAGCGACAGAGAATTTTCCCTTATGGGAATTCCCGGTTTTCACACTACCGAGCTCCCAAAAAACTGCCCGAGGCCAATATATGGCGTTTTGTATGTATAAGTTGTCGCGTTGAGTGCTCGCTTGTCCCGTGCTCGCGTGCACTCGGCCCGACCCTCCTGGGTTGGCTCTCGGAGGCTCGGTTCCCCTGCCCTCCCCCCGCTCTTTGCCTCTCTGACTCTCCCAGCTGCTACAAAACTGACTGCATGCTTGGCTGGCTGGTGGCATTTACCTCTGTGCTCTGCGCTGCCTGCCTGCCTGCCTGCCTGCCTGCCTGCACCCTTCTGCCTGTTGCTCGCATCTCCTCTCCGTCTCTCCTCTCTCTCCCCATTGTCTCGGGTTCTCTGAGTCTGTTTGCTCTGAGTCTCTCCGCTGCTGCACCTCGCCAGCCTGGCAGCTCGCAGCCGCGCTCTGCCTTGCCCCACCTCTGCCTCACCCTCCCCCCTCTCTCAGCTCTCTCAAACTCCAGCCTCCACCATCCTACCAGTATTCTTCATCATCTGGTTTGAGCAGCGAGCCAGCAAAGGACGGCATTAGCCCTCGCCAGCCTCCCTAGGCTTCATCGGACCACCGTCGTCATCATCGTTGATTGCTCGTCCCTCCTAATATTAATAATTGGAAGGGAGACTGAGCAGGCGGGCAGCTCATTCAGCCCATTGCATACGCATAAAATGTGCATTTAAATAATTGCCCTGCCAGAGAGAGAGAGAGAGAGAGAGAGAGAAAAGCCCTGCTTAGTGAGAGAGAGAGAGAGAGAAGAGGCACTCGCCATTCGCTCCGAAAGAAGCTGCCGCAGAGACACAAAGAAGAAAAAGTAAAGTCAACGCAGAAACACTTTATCACGCGTCTCATTCGCTAAGAAGCTGCCATTGGAAGGCGGCAGGAGTCTCTCAAGTGCTAATATTTGACCAAGAGGTGTGCAGCCAGAGGTGTCTCCTGGTTCAGCTCATTAACCCACTCGAGCGCGCAATTGCTGATCAGCCATAAGTCGGCAAGAAAGAAGGCAGCGAACATGGCTCTTCGGCTGGCGGCACAGCTTATTGGCGCTAGCGGCTTTGCCAGCGCCAGCGGCCTCAGAGCTGCCACGGCGGCAACGGCGGCGGCCCATGGTCTGCGCCATCAGCAACAGAGCAGGGTGCTCAGCCTCCGTAGTGCTGCTTTTAATGCTGGCTCTGCTTCTTCTGCTTCTGGAAGCAGAGGGCAAAGTCTCTTCTTGGCCACAGCTGCCGCCGCCGCCGCAGCTGCCGCGTTGGCCTTCGCTGAGTTCAAAAAGCGACCCGCTGCTTCCGCCTCCGTTGCCATGGCCGAATCGGAGTTGTCGCCCTCTGAGTCCGCGGCAACCGGGACCAGCGGCCGGCGCCGCCTGAACTGGCGCGAGCGCCGCTTTCTGCAGTTCGCCTCTCTGCAGTACAATGGCGCCGCCTACCTCAGCCCGCTCGACTTCCTTGAGGCCGTCGCTCTCGACGCCAGCTGCGACGATGAAGCGTCGGCCAAATCCGAGCGAAGTCGCCGAATTCGCCGTCGACGTCACGTGTTGTCCGAGGCCGAATACCGGGCGATGCTGCGCGCCACGCCCGGCAAGCGCCGCGCCAGCGACCACCTGTTCCGCGACCTCGGCAGCAACGGCCTCATCTCCTACCCGGAGTTCCTGCTGCTGCTCAATGTGCTCGCCAAGTCCAGCTCCGGCTTCGAGATCGCCTTCCGCGCCTTTGATCGCAATAGCGACGGCTCCCTGGACGCCGACGAGTTCCGCCGGCTGTACCGCGTCGTCTCGTCGAACGGCGCCGCCGCTGACCCTGGCTCCGAGCTGCTGGTGTACGACGACGCCAGCACCAGCCTGCTTGTGCACTTTTTCGGCACCAACACCCGCGACTCCGTCTCTGCTGCCGAGTTCGCCAAATTCGCCGACAACCTGCAGCGCGAGGTGCTGCTGGCCGAGTTCCGGGCCTGCCTGGGCGCCACCGCCTCGGCCGTCATGTCGCCACTCGACTTCGGGCGCGCGGTTCTTCGCCGGACCCGCTTGTCGGCCTCCGAGCGTCGCCTCCGCCTGGCGCTGCTGGAGGACCGGACGTGGCAATCGGAAGGTGTAACAGCTGAGGAGTACCAGCAGTTCTTCCAGTTCCTGCTGCACACCGGCGACCTGTTCTTCGCCCTGCGCATGTTTGAGATCGCCGGCAAGTCCATCGGCCAGGAGGACTTCCAGCGGGCGGTGATGGCCGCCACTGGCCGCGGTGTGTCGCCCAAGCTGCTGGCGATCCTGTTCGCCATGTTCGACATCGACGGCGACGGGGCGCTGTCCTACGGCGAGTTCCTCAGCCTGTTCGGCCAGGGCGAGGCCGCCGGGCTGCGGCGCCGGGACTGCGACGGCGGCGATAGCGAGGACTCCGCGTGGCAGCGGTACAGGAAGTGCGTCAAGAAGCACATGCTGCGGCAGTAGATGTACTGAGACTGTTCAGTGGTCGTGTGGAACTAGTTCTGTGTTTGTTGTATTGTAACTCCCCATTTTAACTCATTATGCTACTTTTCGAAAACGCATCAAGCAAAGCTTTCCTTCGAACCGCTTTTTTCTTAAAGTGGAAAGCCAATCTGCTTTCGGTTTCAATTTTGCCCGTTTCAATTCTGCCCAGGTGTATCTGGGCGCACAAGGAGATCGAATGATTATCACATTTTCCTTCTGCTATTTTCGACTTTAACAACTTTTTTCATCGAGTATTCACGACTCGCTGTTCTGTTATTAATCAGCCCCGTCATCTGTGTAATTATTCATTGCGTTTATTAAAATTAATATGCATATTTAGATGGATTTTGTTTTGTAACATTGGCAGCGCATTAGCTGGTATTCCTAGCGCTATTAAATGGAAAGAATTCAAGTTTAAAACAAGCGTTGAAACTAATCCATGCCGCCGGGTCATGTAAGGTCACGCCAGATCAGTCCCGCTGTATCTCTCGTTTAAGGCAGCGCCGGAACTCCGTCAGCTCCCCGCCTGTCAAGCTGGATTTCAGACTCAGCCTTTTGAGTCGGCCTTTTAAAATGGCCAGCAGCTCGTCGGAGCTCAGACTGCCGTCGCCGTCCTTGTCCAGCAGCAGGAACACGGTGGACACCACCCTCGGCGATAGCGTGTAGCCAACGCACGCCTTGACAGCCCGCTGGAACTCGTCCTGCGTCACCGGGTGTCCGGCCAAAGCGTACATTTGCAGCGCCATGCTGAAGTCGGCCAGGCTGTTAAGAAACTGGAAGAATTGGCGAAAGTCCTCGAAGCCGATGCCCTCCTCGCGGACAAGCTTGTCGCGGACCTGGTCGACCCACACGGCCTGTGTGCTCGGCGACAGGTTGGTGTAGCGCAGCAGCACCCTGGCGAACTCGCTCTCCGGTATGCTCGGTAGGCCCTTGGAGAACTCCAGGAATTCCAGCTCCAGCACCTCGTACTGAAGATTTGACATGAACTCGACGAACCGATTGTAGTCCAGGCTGTCTTTGCCGGATTGGCCGAAGAAGTGTCGCATCAGGGTTGTGTCCTGCTGCTGCTCGGCCTGGCACTCGGACACCATAGTGTTGAGTATGTCGAACTCGTCCTTCTCCACGCTCTGGTTGCGGCTTCGGTCGATCATGTTGAAGGCATCGAGAAACCACTTTTCGGCGTTGGCCAGGGTGCATAGCAGGAATAGGTACTCAGAGTAGGAGACGATTCCGTCGTGCCCAAGGCTGCGCATCAGCTTTTTTGAGGCTCGCCTGTGGCTTGGCGCTTTGCGAAAAGCATCTGCTCCACATCCGCGTCCGACAGCAGC